>JACEEZ010011472.1:65000-67500 GCA_016584305.1 Chionoecetes opilio
TTTAGTTTGTAGTGTTTATGGTGCATTTCTGCCACATGTTAAGAGGAGGACTGGTATATGAGTGGCAGTGCAGGATATATGTTATCTTGTCAGAGTTGAAGGGCACGAAAGTTACGGTGGATTTGACCCAAACCGGCTGTGGTACTGATTAGCATTCATTTCACACTAAAGCCTGGAGCATTACAATGTGAGTGTGACCTCTGGATTCATGTATATGTATTAGGGACTTCTGTACAATGTATTTGGCACAAGTGATGATATATAACTTTTTTGATTTTGTGATATTGTATATCTTACGATTGTGTGGGATCGGCTGGCGCGATGTTTTTTTAAGTAAATGATTTTGTAGTGTTTGCAGTTTTGGAATATTAATTGAGTTTGTATGCATTTTTATTTGTGCTACCTTCTCAGGTTGAAATAAAGTATTACGACAGCCCTTAAGTTTTAGTGTGAAACAGCTTAATAAGCCAGTTGAGTGTATACTTGTCCATAATTGGCCTATCCGAGCTGGTCATTTGGATACGTGCAAATTAGCACCAATTTCTTAATCACACCCCTCCCTTTCCTCCATTACCATTACCACCACCACTTTCGCCTCCACCTTATGCTCCTCCTTCCCCGTTACAGCAGGTATGTGGTCAATGGAAACGGTGAAGAAAACCAATACGGTGTTGTTTGTTGCGTTTGTAGATGTAATTTGTATAACGAGGCGTAAAGAGCGTGGACATGCTTGTGGAGTAGGAGGTGGAAAAAAGAGTAAAATAGAGTGGAAGGAGGATGATAGAAGATATTTTCAGCAACAGCAGAAGAATAATAGGAAATTAAAGGATGTAAAAGGAGAAACTGAGAGAAAAAAAGAATGAGAAATGAGAAAAAGATCAGAAACTCGAAGATGAACATAAGGATATAACGGAAAAAAAACTGATGATGAAGGAACAATGGAATGGGGGATAAGAAACTAGATGGTGAGTGGCTAGCGTTGTGGTGGTAGTATAGGCTGTGGTAGTAGTGGGTGTGGTGGTTAAGGTGATGCAAGCTGTGATGGTGTTGGTGGTTGTGAAGGGAGAAGCGGCAGGGCACAGGTGTCTTACATCTGTCATGCCACCTGACGCCCAACTTCACCTGACACATAAGACCACCTGCCATCTGGCGGTCCCCTGATACCTGGTAAATTCAGGAATTAACTTTTGCTTTTCTCATTTTCCCGCTCTTCCTCCCGCTAATCTTCACTTTCCTACAAATTTCCTTCTCCTTTTCCAGATCTTCTCCATTTTATATAGTTTTATTGTTGATTTTTTCTTGTTCTATTAATTAGTATTCTTTTCCTTACCTTTATTGTTGTTGTTCTTTTTCTTGCTACCATTCTCATATTCAGCCTTGTCCTCTATCTCACCTTTCTTTAGTCCTCCTCCTTTTCCTCCTAATCCTCCTCCTCTTCCTCCTCCTCCTCCTCCTCCCCCTCCTCCTCCTCCTCCTCGTTCCCTTCTCCCTCCTCCTCCTCCTCCTCCTCCTCCTCCTCCTCCTCCTCCTCCTCCTCCTCCTCCTCCTCCTCCTCCTCCTCCTCCTCCTCCTCCTCCTCCTCCTCCTCTAACACCGAATATAAACATTTATTATCTGAATTAGCTATTCCAGGCTACAAGACATTTCTTAATTGTCGAACTGATTAAGCAGGTGGAGGTATCCTTCTTTACATTATAGATAACTTACAAGCAATCGAAATAAACAAAGGAAATAAAAATCATTGTGACTCAGTGTACATAAATATTAAGCTGAACGGTAAGCTATTAACTCTTGGGACAATATATTGTCCTCCTAAATCAGATGCAGAAGTATAATGCCTCATATATTATGAGATAAAGTCAGTGGTTAATAGTAGTCCAATAATAGTAATAACGACACAATTATATGCGGAGATGTTCACCTAACTCGTATAAACTGGAATAATAAGTCTGCTGATAACGAGGGTATGCGATTGCTAGATATGGTAAATTAATCATTTTTACTTCAGCTTGTATAATTACCTACAAGGGATAATAGTATTTTGGATTTAGTTCTCACTTCCGACACCGATCTCATTGATGATTGCGACATAGGTGAACATTTGACAAACAGTGATCACAGGATAATCAGATGCGGAATAAATTGCAACGTAGACCTTACAGAATATCAGTTATTAGTTCCCAATTATTATAAAGCAGATTTCAAGAAAATCAGCAAGGTATTAAGTGAAGTTGATTGGATTGATCTATTAAATGGTAATAACGCCGAAAACATATGTAATTTATTCGTAAAAATAAAATTCCAATCGGTTGCTGAAAAATATGTTCCCTTGGTAAGACTTGGTAAGACTTGCGGACTTGTATCTAAAATATACAAATTTGTTGATGACACCAAATTAGACGGTATAGCATAAACTAGATAAAACTGTGAACTCATACAACGTGATCTAGACAAATTATCGGATTGAAGCGATAAATGGCTATAAATATTTCATTCCGAT
>JACEEZ010011472.1:72500-73822 GCA_016584305.1 Chionoecetes opilio
ATGAACTTACCAGGTAAATGGGTCATCATTATCTATAATAAGAACATAAGACAATAAGGATGCTACACGAGTCCGCGAGACCTACACGAGGTATTTCATATTATTTAACACTACCTAAATCTACATACATCTACATCTACCTACATCTTTCATCCCCTTCCATGAAATGATCTAGCCTCATATTAAAGCTTTCTAATGACTCCGCACTAACTACCTGTCTACCGAGTCCATTCCAATCATTTACCACCCTATTTGTGAACTAGTTTCTCTATTTGTTTTTTAAATCTACACTTTTCCAGCTTGAATCCGTTACTTCTTACTCTTCCCTGATTACTAGCCTTAAGAACTTGTCCTACATTTCCTTTATTGTATCCCTTTACCCACTTAAATATTTCTATCAGATCGCCCCTTACTCTACGCCTCTCGAGTGAGTGTAATTTTAATAGCTTCAATCTCTTCTCATAACTAAAGTTACGCATCCCAAGTATAACTTTGGTCATCTTCTCTGCACTGATTCTAACAAGGCTATAGCCATCCTGTAATACAGAGACCAAAACTGCACCGCATAGTCTAGGTGAGATCTGACTAGAGCCAAATAAAGCTATAGAATATCCTCAACACTTCTACTTTTAACCATAAGCTCCTTTAAAGAAGGACTGGAACGTCACGACCTCGGGGTTTTTAACTTGAGTCTGAAGGATTAACTTGAGTCCTGGGTTAAAATGACTTCTAGAAGGGCAAGAGACACAATCTCGGGTCCAAATATGGGTTTTTGAGGACGGCGAGTTCACTAGTGACATTTTCAACACCACTTGGGGTCATCTTCAAGGTCAAAAGGTCATATTTTAAGGTCAAATTAGTGAATGTTGGTAATTTTTGCCCGTTTTTTGTGTCCAACTCATAAACGGTGAGAGGTGGCTGATTGTAATAGGAGGCAACTTTATAGAGATGTCAAAATTTGATATTTATTATCATACTAGCCGCAAAGCCGCCCTCCGGGCGGACTTTTTGGCTAGCTCCTGCGGAGGGCTATTGGTGGGCCTTCGGCCCACCACCTGTGTTTGGTGGGCCTTCGGCCCACCAAACACGGACTCTACAGATAGCCCCTTCTAACTTTCCTGAAATCATGGATGTAGAAATGTATGTATTCCCCCCACCCATTCACTCACCCATTACCCATCACCCCCCACCCATTCACTCACCCATTACCCATCGCCACCCCACCACCACCCATTCACTCACCCATTACCCATCACCACACACCCATTCACTCACCCATTACCATCACCCCCCACCTATTCCCTCACCCATCACCCCAACCC
>JACEEZ010011473.1:0-5000 GCA_016584305.1 Chionoecetes opilio
GTGCGCCGATGCGCCCGCGAAGGCCAGTGTGAACGGGCCTAATGCAAAGAAACGTAAACATCTCTAGCTCATAGTAACTTAATTTCATAAACTAGCTAGAAGAGACTGAGCATGACGTGTTCAATCGTCAACATTTTGTCACGATTATATCGGCACAATCTTCTTTGACAAGCTCCTAATTCATCATAGTGTTCAACAGTATTTACTGTTAGGTACCAAACGTTTTTTGACACGTAAAACATCTTATTTTGCATTCATACCGGCAGCTGCTCTGAACGTGGTTATATTCCCCGCAGTTGAAGCAAGCCCCCCCTGGTGGCTGGCGGGAGCAGGGAAGGGAGTTCATGGCGATTCCACGTGCTATCTCCACCAGTCATGTCGTGCTGGGGGGGGTAGTAGCGGGATGTGGGAGGGGTGTGTTGTTGGTATCCCTCCAGTGATATCCCTCCGTTATCTCTCTCTGAGAGAGAGATAACTAGAGAGAGAGATAACTAGAGAGAGAGATAACGAGAGAGAGAGAGATAACGAGAGAGAGAGATAACGAGAGAGATAACGAGAGATAGAGGTAACGAGAGAGAGATAACGAGAGAGAGAGAGATAACGAGAGAGAGAGAGAGGAGAGAGATAACGAGAGAGAGAGATAACGAGAGAGAGAGACAACGAGAGAGAGATAACGAGAGAGAGAGATAACGAGAGAGAGAGATAACGAGAGAGATAACGAGAGAGAGATAACGAGAGAGAGATAACAAGAGAGAGAGAGAGATAGGGAGAGAGATAACGAGAGATAACGAGAGAGATAACGAGAGATAACGAGAGATAACGAGAGAGAGATAACGAGAGAGATAACGAGAGAGAGATAACGAGAGATATAACTCAGCTAGCTGCTATGTGAAGGGATCATATCAAGTTTAAGATCGCGGGATAGCATGGCCCTCCACCAGCCATAGTATGCCTCTTTTTATGCCGTTGAACATCCTCTCCGACTCGGCATGCGGAAAACCCTTCACGATAAGAGAAGTCGGGCCCCAAGTGCGACCATTGTTGTTATGAACTGAAAACTCTACCAAAGCTACCACCTCTCAATTTGAGTAGAGAAAGTTTAAAGGGTTTTGCTGGAGTCACTACGCCGCTTTGCCTCGGACCCAGGTTTTCGTGCGCAAAATGGAACGCCTGAATTCTTGGGTTCCGTGAACTGGTTCTTGAATGGCGCAAGGAAGAGGCATATTTCATCTTATCTAGTAGTATCTATCTATCTATCTATCTATCTATATATTATATTATATATATATATATATATATCTATTATATATTGGTGTGAGTGCGGTGGCTGCGGGTTCAGCGTTCTTGGAGTGGTGAGGGTCTATGTCCAGAGTCAGAACCTGTCGGGGGAACTCTTTCGAGCATATTTTACGCTGGTGGCCGGATGGAATTAACCTGGCAGGGTTAGCACAAAGGTACTGGTTCAAGGTCCCTCCGGGACCAACTGGTTGTTCATCGTCGAGTGCCGAGGATACCCACATGCTACTCATCAACCTGACGTTTCGACTTCGACTGCAAGTGCGGACCAATGCGGGCACCAAGGGCGGAGCATAAGCTCAAATCAACCATCACGGAAATCTTCACGATTGTCACTATGAAAGCTATGGAAAATCCAGGCTATGCGTCACCGACGGGCGAAGACCAACAACCATCACAGCCCTCCAGAATATAGGATGGCCAGGGCACATGATGCCCTCACGGAAAAGATGATTAAATAAACTTAATGAAGATAATAGCTTTTTACAGGCCTGTAGGTTCAATATAGGCTGAACTCTAGCAAACGGCATTTGAATATTGACAAAACCAAAAAAATGTTGAATGTCTTTAGATTGTGCCTGCTGTGACAAATATGTAGTATACACTCACCGGCAATGTGTAAGGCTTAATAAAGCCAAGTATGTTCAGATTGTTGTTGAGGAAGAGTATATAACACGTTTTTTGATCAATGTAGAGCGGAGCAGTGAAGTCAATAGCACTCCAACCTCCATGTGACCGGAACAACGTTACAGCAAGATCTGCCTCTGCACGATCGACGGTATCAGAGGAACCAACACTGTTATGATTATGACAACAGTTTGAAGAAAACTTCGAATAATATCTATAGGTAATATAAAGTTTTTAACTCATAACCAATATTATAAAACGTTTGTGGAAAGTTTATCTTCGGACTAAATACTACTACTGCTTGGACAGACTAGAAATTTGTATGAATTACATTAGATGTCATTACATACAAATTCATGTATTTTGACTTACATTGGAAACTCTCAAAAGGTAAAACATATAGTAAAAACTAAAGCAACAATATAAGGTTTTTATGAGATGAATTAACTTATCATCCGCCATTCCATTCTTTGTAATGGAAACATGAAATATGGAAAGCTTAAACAGCTTGCAAGAAAGAGGAATAAATGTTTTTCTATCGAGCTGAAATAGCTATGTATATCTAGTTTTCTGATACATTACCGTTTGTTTGTAGTATGTTAATAGCAAAAAGGATTAGACCCTATGCAATGCATTAGGATGCAAAAAAGAATAAAAATGGTATGTTTGCATGGGTATGGCAGTATTCAAAACTTACTTGAAATAAAATTGCTTGTGCATAGCACTGTCATTAGTTGTAAGCCTGGTTTTTTTTTTTTTTTTTTTACCAAAAATGTCCAGCTCACCCCTCTTTGCCACATCCAATGCATCCAGTCCAGGTACCATTTGCAAAAAACTTCACCATATTGTCCATCAGGTGCTCGATGAAAACTCAACCTGAAAACAATGTGAATTATCCATACTACTTCAATGAGTGAATAATCGTAAGATCTTCCATCTTATTTTACGGCATTGATTCGATTACATGAAATCATAATTGCTTCTCGCCCGGATTGTGACCTGAAAATCCGATGGGTGATTGTAGGTCGTAGCCTTCACTCTATATGTGAAAATGTGTGTGTATGTGTGTTGTGTCGATCATTTACGGAAAAACAAAGCTGAAATGGAGGAAGTAAGCCAAGGGAATGTTATTAATCAGTGCGTAATCTATAATAATATAAGCGAAATGTGTCTGTCTGTCTGTCTGTCTGTCTGTGTGTGTGCTGGATAGTTCCGCCCCCCGTGGCGCAAAAACCTATATGCACATTTTGGAATCAGTTGACCAGGGGGAAGGTCATAAAGCCACACTTATGAGATGATCCGATCACTTTTTTTTTTCTTTTTTTTTAACAGCCTATTAGCGAGAATTGTGAAAACAAAAGTGGGTTGCGAGAATTGAGGAAGCCTTGATGTAGGGTGATGGGTAATGGGTGAGTGAATGGGTGGGGTGATGGGTAATGGGTGTGGGGTGATGGGTGAGTGAATGGGTGGGGGGTGATGGGTTGGGGGTGATGGTGATGGGTGAGGGAATAGGTGGGGGGTGATGGGTAATGGGTGAGTGAAGGGTGTGTGGTGATGGGTAATGGGTGAGTGAATGGGTGGGGGGTGATGGGTAATGGGTGAGTGAATGGGTGTGTGGTGATGGTAATGGGTGAGTGAATGGGTGGGGGTGATGGGTAATGGGTGAGTGAATGGTAGGGGGTGATGGGTATGGGTGAGTGAATGGGTGGGGGGTGATGGTATGGGTGAGTGAATGGGTGGGGGATGATGGGTAATGGGTGAGTGAATGGGGGGGGGGAATACATACATTTCTACATCCATGATTTCAGGAAAGTTAGAAGGGGCTATCTGGAGAGTCCATGTTTGGTGGGCCGAAGGCCCACCAAACACAGGTGGTGGGCCAAAGGCCCACCAATAGCCCTCCGCAGGAGCTAGCCAAAAAGTCCGCCCGGAGGGCGGCTTTGCGGCTAGTGTACATAATAAAAAAAAATCTACACAATCACCAGGAGTTGCCGAATCACCAAGTATCACCGAAATTCATGATGCAATGTGAAGCTTAAAAGGTATTTAGGTGAAGGTTTCGGGGGTACTACAAACTTGTCATTGTCATTCCCCGTGTTCTCTCCGACCATATCCCATATATTAGTGTCTCAATCACACAATGCAGCAGCTGCAGCCTGCTTTCTAAAGAAAACTCTTCTTACAACTCACACTATACTACATGCCCTTTGTACTCTTACACTCTTTTTGTCAATATTTTTTTCTCTGCAAATTATGTGTTCTATCAACCCCGCCTCGGGCTCCAAATAGAGGGAGGGTACCACATATATCCCTAGGTGCGACCAACTTAGCGATGACGAAACGGCGTGACTTAAATTGACACTTACTGTAACTTTCTCTATTATATATATATACTAGCCGCAAAGACGCCCTCCGGGCGGACTTTTTGGCTAGCTCCTGCGGAGGGCTATTGGTGGGCCTGCGGCCCACCACCTGTGTTTGGTGGGCCTTCGGCCCACCAAACATGGACTCTCCAGATAGCCCCTTCTAACTTTCCTGAAATCATGGATGTAGAAATGTATGACGTATTCCCCCCACCCATTCACTCACCCATTACCCATCACCCCCCACCCATTCACTCACCCATTACCCATCACCCCCCACCCATTCACTCACCCATTACCCATCACCCCCCACCCATTCACTCACCCATTACCCATCACCCATTCACTCACCCATTACCCATCACCCCCCACCCATTCACTCACCCATTACCCATCACCCCCCACCCATTCACTCCCCATTACCCCTCACCACACACCCATTCACTCACCCATTACCCATCACCCCCCACCCATTCACTCACCCATTACCCATCACCCCCCCACCCATTCACTCACCCATTACCTATCACCACACACCCATTCACTCACCCATTACCCATCACCCCCCATCTATTCCCTCACCCATCACCCATCACCCCAACCCATCACCCCCCACCCATTCACTCACCCTCACCCCACACCCATTACCCCATCACCCCACCATTCACTCACCCATTACCCATCACCCTACATCAAGGCTTCCTCAATTCTCGC
>JACEEZ010011473.1:15000-31467 GCA_016584305.1 Chionoecetes opilio
ACAGATCCATTCACATACCTCTAAAACGTAATTATGAAGTGGGGGAGAGATGCCCCCCAACCAGCCTAAACGACTCTCCCTTGGAACTAAAAAAAAAAACAAGGTTGATATTACAAATTTAACTTCGCTGTAACCTAACCTAACCAAAATATATAGAAAACGAGCACGCTTCATCTCGTTACTCTTATTTAAACTAACTTAACCGTTTCGGTCTGAAATAACGTTCAGCTATGTAAGTAATATTTTTTGCATTTTAGGGCTCAATATCGAAATTATACCCGCCTTTTAGTGTGTCCAGAAATGCATTTATCTAAAGCAGCTACATGTCCCATTTTATTGCCCATTTGTATTCCTTACATTCTTGTCTTATGTCTTGATACAGATACCCAAAGGGACAACTGTAACTACAAAACACCATGTATTATTGGTATACTATTGAAAGCCATCAATATTTTCGCAAAAACATTTCTTGTGCTAATTATATATCACTTGTTTAGAGGCAACTATGATAGCCACCCCAGTAGGGTAAGCTAAGGCTGTAAGCAAACCTTAAAGGGTGCTATTGAATTTTCATTATAAAAAGAAGATGAAAGTTGATATGTGAGTACTAGATAGATGCAGATGTGTACATTCTGCATTTGATGAATGCCGTTGACAAGATATGAAATTACACCACTAAAGGGGTCCTTTAAAAATCTTTCAGTCCTGCGTACACATCATACATTAGTCCATTATGATCCTAGGTAGATATCGTCAAATGCGGTTATTTGTTGTTTGAGGATGTGAAACCTTCGGATTGTTTATTAATAGTGCACATCATGTTTGCAGGGCACACAAGAAGACAAGGTGTGTTGTCGAAAGGGGCATTGGCCAGTGGAAGCGCGTGTTTCATGTTCTCCATGGGGAAGTGAGAGTCAGCCCCCAGAAAACCTGCAAGATCATCATGGCCTGTGCTGCACTTTATAACTTGTGCAAGGAGAGAAATTTGGATGCAGGCATGCAAGATGTGCCGGTGGTGGCTGACGATGGATATGGTGATGTGGGTCACGACCAGCAATTGCATCCTGGCCTCAATCAAGATGGTCACCGATTCAGGGATCACTTTGCTATCCTTCACTTTAGGTAAGAATTAATTAGATTACAGAGGTGTGTGTGTGTGTGTGTGTGTGTGTGCATGCATGCATGCATGTGTGCATTTAATCTTGGCCCCTCGGGTATGCCAGGTCAAGTCCGCGCTGGTGTCACATCACCCTTATGCCTCCTCCAGGCCGCCTCCCTCTTAAAGTAATCGTCCAGACCATTTCATCATTCCTGATGTAATGCAGTCAAAATATAGCCATGATCGAGTATATCAACAATATGTTGTCGCTTTTTGCATCCAATCACCCGTTTCTTTGCATCCAGTCACCCGTGTTGCATCCAGTCACCCAGCACCCATTTGCAACCTGTGGGGCGACGATATATGTGTGCAGACGTGATATATATGTGCCATGTCGCACAAATAATATACCAGAAGCACCCCGGGACTCTTCGGGTACTGCATTTTTCTCTGAGTCTCCGTGTGTCTGTGTCGGGCGGGGCTGGGAGGCTTCCTGCTGTGACATCGCCAGCAAGTTTCGTGCCACGGCTGGAATGTGGCTGTTGTTTTTCCCGCGCTTTTTACAAAAGTCATGTTTTTAGGGCAATAAGGCGTGAAAATTAATATTTTTTTGTGGATTAGGTATTTTGAATGAACATTCAACATATTTCTGCAAAAAAAAAATGGGTCTGGACGATTACTTTAACCTCTCTCTGTCGCTCTTGCTCTCAATATAGTTTGATTGAGAATAGTCCATGTAATAGCTAAAAGTATGAGAGAAACGTCAACTTCAGCCTGTCAAGGGTGAACGTGACAACACAGCAGGAATCTCACCACTCCAACCCAGGGTCCAAGATAAAGTGGGTCGACTATACTACAAACATCAATACATGTGTCCGAAGGGCCCACAAGCACTTGTGTAGCCTATAGTTGTTAACGAATGCAGGCCAACTCAGCCAACTGCATACCTACTCGGCCCGCAGTTAATAATTTTTGAGACGCTGAATGTATAATATTAATTAAAAATACATGCAAGAATGTTCTTGATTCATTGTAGGAGACAGTTGTTAAAACTGTAAAACAACATTTTCATAGTCTGACTACCGTGTCAGATAAATAGTTTTCTCTGCGTTATGACTTTTATCACAAAATATGCTTGGACCTGGAACATATATATATGAAATTGGCTAATTTATTTAGGAGAAATAGAATTGCTACATGGAAAATACAATGAAATAATCACAATAATCACATTTTAATTATTGATTATTATGAAGAAAAATATGATTATGATTTGATTATGATTAAAGCTGCAGCTTCATATTTGATTATGATTATACCTGTTGCTTAACTTTTGATTGTGATTTGATTATGATTATGTAATCACAGCCTTTGATTATGATTGTTTTGATTAATAATCATAATCATGCCCATGTCTGACTCATACTATATATTTCTTTCCTTTACACAGCCGGGAAAATTAGTATGAACTTCATGCTGAGATGAGCCACAATCCTTCAACATTAGAACCCTCTGCAGCCAGCAGGTGAAGCGACTGGCAACAGGGTCCTATAATCGACCTACCTCTGTTTACCTGCCAAAACATTTATTTCTTTGCTTCCGTGTTGGGTTTCTTTCCCATTTCCCGTATAATTATCCAGTCTACCTTGCATGTAGAAATGTAAGGAAAAAAAGCTAAGCTTTAGTCAATAAAAATCGGAAAAAGTTTTCATGTTATATTTACCTTAAAACAAGTTAGATCAATAAGTTTATACACACAAACACACACGCACACATATATACACACACACACACAACACACACATGTACACACACACACACATTCACACACACAAGCACAAGGTAAATACACTGAAACACAAAAATAGCTTATCACTTCTTCAAAGGAGTATAATGGGCAGCCATGGCTTGCCAAGCATCCTGCTGTGATTTCGCAGTACATAACATTTGATTGAGAATTTTATTGATCAATGGCTGGTGACTGCTGCAATCAAGCAGTGTTCCCAGTAGCGGGTCATGAGGTGGCCTAGGAGGGAGATTGAAGGCTAATCCCTCAGGCTGGTTGACCGTAGCTGCGGCAGCACGAATTCCATCTAGTGTAGGGGCCGACACTAAGCTGGAGGTGGCACCATCATCAAGGGATTCCACCGTGAAGGTGAAAGAGTCATCACTTCTGCAATGGAATATAACCGTTGTTGTAGCTCCTCACAAAACTTAATAGGAATACAGCTACATTATGCACTTTCATAATTAACAAGTAAATATTGATGCTCCCTTACTAACAAGGACCAAACCAAGCATTAACAATGAACAAATAAAGGAAACTTATGTTAAGTGATAAGGGAACAGTTTGCTCCTACATGTGAAATTCAAATTACTGAATTTGAGGTATTAGAAATTCTTGAATACAACTAAGTTATAGAGTCATTTTTTATCTATACCCTTATTGACAAATAAGTAAACAAAAATATAATGCAAAAGCATATATATGTGTGCACTCTCCAGACCTTGCATCTCTGACTAATTTCTGCTTCCCTAAAGTCATGATGAAAGAATTTCTGATTCAATAAACACTTGAGTTTAATGCTATGTTTAATAAAGGACGACATTGCTGTCAAATTGTTTACCACTTAAATATGCCACCATCAAGACCTATAGAGCAGATAACTTTGTGGCCAGCTGTAAATATTCACTGTTAGCAAACAATAAATTAGTAAAAACAGGTGAACAAGGAGACACGGGCTGGGAAGTACTTTGAGTACTTTCTTCCTGAGTAGTTTCGCCTCTACTGGGCTTCTTCGGAGGAATTTGGCTCGCAGGCTGACTGTCCTATATTTATATGCCTCGAAGGGGACTACTAGCTGCCTATGAAGGCAGTGATTGGGTCAACCCCTTACCATCAATCACTGCCTTCATAGGCAGACATTAGTCCCCTCTGAGGGATATATATATATATGACAGTTGGGCTGCGAGCCATAATCCTCCAAAGATGCCCAGTAGAGTCAAAAATAGTCAGGAATAAAGTACTCACTTCCCAGCCCGTGTCTCCTTCATCAACTGTTTTTACATCTGTCTATATATCTACACAATAAATTATTCCGTAGACAATGTGATGAGGTTAGTGTGTGTAGTTTAATAGCAAGTGTCACCACAAACACAGAATAATGTGTAATATATGGCAGAATGTATGGAAGTGCCTGAAACAACTATCCTACAATGCCTGTAGTACAATGTATATGCTTCAACAATACTGACACATCATACAATACAGTGTAGCTGGAACTCGCGTCTACCTGAATAATTTCCACGTAAAAAAGAGTTCTGTATGTATTTCGATGACAGTTCCATAATCCCAATAACGTAATTATTACACTGTACTGTATATATTTTGGATACTCTATAACATTCCCAACTGGTTAGTTCCACTCCTACCTGTTTTTTTGTAAACTTTCACCTTGCTGTATAATACCAGCAAGGTGAAAGTTATGAAAAAAACAGGTAGGAGTGGAACTAACCACTTGAATGTTATAGAGTATCCAAAATATATACAGTACAGTGTAATAATTACGTTATTGGGATTATGGAACTGTCGTCGAAATACATACAGAACTCTTTTTTACGTGGAAATTATTCCGGTAGACGCGAGTAGACGCTACACTGGATTGTATGATGTGTCAGTATTGTTGAAGCATATATGGACCTTCCCATATATACCATATATAGATAGAAGCATATATACCTTCCCTCATGGCTCAGGGCCCATACTTATAAAGATTTAGGATTCGTCTTAGACTCGCTCGAGTCTTAAATATGGCGGCCGGCGTCCTAAATCATTTCGAGCGCATCCTAAATCGCTAAGACTCGTCCTAATTTCGAGGTTTGGCTAGGACAGGGTGTGAGGTGTCCTAGCGAGCAGGGCGGCGGCTAAGACTCGTCCTAAGCCGTAAACATGGAGTGCTCCACCCACTCCTGAGAACTTTTCGTGACAGGATAGATGTACTGGACGAACTTGTTGATACATAACTAATCAAGCGATACCGCTTGGACCGAGAAGGGATTATATATGCGACAAACTAGTGGGAGATGTAATATAAAGCAACACTGAAAAAATACGGCGATCAGTGCATGACAAGTCACGAGAGTGTTATTATTCACTCTTTGAGGTAGTCATGTACGTACGTTCCTCCTGCCTTGATATCATGTATCGTGATACAGATTGAAGTGCATCCCCACCAAACTGTTGATGAAGAATGGTATCATGTTGAGAATAAAAGCGATTTAGAGTAGGCTCACTATAAATAAAAATGTAAAAAATTGAATAAGTCGTGATTTATTAAGCCATGGAACAATATCCATATAACTCTATTTCTCTTCCCACTGCCGTAGTCTTGATAATTTTCTTATTAGTTCTTGATATCATCTGTTAATATACCAAACCCCACCTCTAACCTAACTTAACAGTTTTTGATTGAAAGAACTAGATTCTCGGTAGTATATGTATCAGCATTATTATTCAATTCCGCCATGGGAAATTGGGTTTAAAAGACTCAGAATGAAGAAATCTACACTATGAAACAGGTTAGAATTGTCAGGCTCGAGGATGACCTAAACCAAACGGTAAATATTCCGCAGGAGTTGGCGGTGCCAACCACCCGGACAATCGCGCACCATCAAATTAGTTTTTTTTAACCTAAATAACTTACCATAACCTAATCCAAATCTACCCTAAGCTTAACATAACCTAAACCAAACCTTAACATAACCTAAATCTAACCTAACCTAAACTAAACGTAACCTAACTCAGCAATTTGGTAATAATGGACGATGACTTCGCGGTCGTTTTCAGAGACACTGACAATTTTTTCCTGGTCTTCAATAGGTGCATTTTCTAATGGAGATAGTTTTATTTTGCGCAAACCAAAAGTTTAAAAAAAAAAAAAAATCATCACTGAATTTGCGATTGAAGACACTGGCACGAAGTCCGTCCGATCCCTGATCTCGTCGGAGCCCTTGACATAACTGGGGTCCAGTAGCCGCCAAGCCCTTCGATTTGTGGCGGCTACGGTACAAGTAGCTTGAGCCACGATCCACAATGAGCTTGTGCTGAATCCCGAGTCCTTCGACAGGCAAGAGCGTAGTACAGTGTCCACTTTGGCGAAGTACTATCAAAGAGACTTTCAGTCCGTCTTACCACCCCTCTTAAGACCGTTCTGGGACGGGAAGATCCTCTTCAGGAGTGTCACTCGCGCGAAAGCGTCGCCATCCCGTCAGGAGAAGGGTGGAGAAGCTCCTAGGTCCCGAACTGCACTCCGGAAGCTGGTGATGCCGGACAGGCATACAGCTGGTTCTGAGCTCTAGAAACTGGGGGTCCAGGAACGATTCGTGGCGATGTGCTTCGCCACAACCCAGTGCCAACCTGGAGCCATCAATGTGGGGCATGCACCATCTTGCAAACAGAAGATCGGACGAACCCCTCGTTTCACTGATTGCCGGCTCAGTTCACTACTTGGTCCTTGGAAGGCTTTCTACGTGTTTTGGGGGGGTCATCTTCTGTCCCTGAGATCCCGCAGCTTCTCTCGCTTCAAGGACTACTGGTCTTACATCAACCAGTCGGCATAAACCCTATCCGCCAACGAAGATCTGCCGGAGACTCTGGTCTCCAAGAGGGATGATCTCATTCAGGTTTTTTGAACGTCTGCGTCAGACAAGCAGCCCCGTGGACACTATAAGGACTCGCTGAGGCTGAGCATCTTTGCCTCGCGGCGCTCTGCCGAGACCTCGATCGTAGCCCCGAGCGCTTCATCGAGCGCGTTGGACGAGCGGCGGTATCATTTACGGCTCTGAAAGATGATCTTTTTCGGTAGCAGCTGACTGGATCGTCACACCTCGAGGAAATGTCGCCCGCCAGCGTTTCTCATCGGTCGCAACCGAAATCTACGTCCTGTGGATGTTTTTCGAATAGGGGGGCGGTTCCTCTACGCTCCCGCCAACGATCTTTGATTCGCTAAGGACATCCTTCAGTAACCAGACAGAAGTTTCGGAAGGCTGGCTTCATCCACTCTGAGCCGCCATTTCTCGTACTTGAGCGAAGATCTCATTGAGCCGGTCACTGGTTCGACTCACGTCTCCTGTCTCCGACAAAACAAGCATTGTACACAATGTCAGGCCATTCTCTACGATGAAGGAGCCGAGAACCCGCCAAGCGAATAACCTCCATCATCACAAGTTTTTCCTGCGCAGCACTGCCCTCCTTCGCCACGAAAATTCCCTCCCCGCTTGTCGAAGGCCCTTGATATAAGACCGACTTTCCTGTCGCGCCACCCCTCGAAGTGGCAGGGAAGAGGAATTCGGTACGTCGAGGCCTGCCGCCGAATCGAGGGATTTCGCGTCGTCACGAACAGCCGAGCCGAGAGGCGCGCATCCAGTCCTTAAACTCCGGCTGACAACGACTAGACAGCGCCAGTTTCCTCCTCCAAGTTTGGACTCCCCACGCCAATCAACCCCGGGACCTCGAAGCTTCCTCCCCGCAAGCCGGCCACAATGGTTGGTATCCTCCATGATACCCCCTCCCCACTTGAGGGGCTAATAACTCCCCAGAAGGGTGACCACAGCCCTTGCTGGGGAGGATGGTCCGGCTTGTCGCTTTCAAGAGATGACTCATCCCGTCCTTAATAGGCCATTGCAGTAAGGGTAATAACAAAGTTTTGTAATCCGCTACCCCTAAATATCAACGTTGAGGTCAAACTTTGCATACGATGGTTCTTCATAGATGCACCTTACACCAACGTAGGCAGAAAAATCAACTTTTGATTTTTAGTGGCAACCCTAATGATTTCGTAATAACCCGATATAATGGTCAAACAATACTTATCATTATTGAAATCTATGTTTAAGATAAACTGAATTCTTAAGCAGTAGTTCCTACGTATTAATTTTACACAAAAAAGATACCCGCTTTAAACCCTTGAGGCCCTAAACGTATTTCCATTGTAAAGTTGGTGTACAATTTAGACAATTTTTAGTGAATATAACACTTAGTTTTAGATATGACCGTTTAGTATCCTTGTCCACTAACTAGTCGGCTCATTTAGTTACTACTAATACTGACTAAAAACTACTAGCTCACTTCTACTACTCCTACTTTTTTTTTTTCTTTTTTTCTACTAATACTACTACTACTTTTTTTTTTTTTTTTTTTTTTTACTACTACTACTACTACTACTACTACGACTATACTACTATATACTAATATAATGATTTAAATAATACTACTACTACTACTGTGTTGTGTGGTGCAGGGTGGAGGTGAAGGTGCTGTACAAGGTGTCATGGTGCTGGTGGCCAACGCGGTGACTTCCCCAACCGTGTGTGGGATCTGGCGCCCTGGCGAAGCTGACCAGGTGATGCGTCCTTCTACGGCGTGCTCCAGGTGAGGGGGAGGGTCGGGGGAGGCGTGGGTCAGGTTAGGGAGGTACGGTCAGTGGGTCAGGCATTTTTTAAAAGTTGTTTTAATTTTTATTTTTTTATTTTTTTTTATTTTTTTATACACATCACTAAGGACTGACCCAAGCAAAAGAGAAAGAGTATAACAATTAGTTTTTTTATATATTTTTATCCTACAGATGGGTTTAGATGCTTCTTGTTTACCTCAGAATGTATTGTGGCTGGGTGGCCTTTTCGATGTTTTATATATATTTTTTATCATCACAAAGGACTGGCCCTAAGAAAAGAAAAAAGAAAAAAAATCGTTAGTGTTTTTATTATTTTTGTAATTTTATTGTTAGAATGCTTGTGTGTGACTAACCCCTTCACCCCAATCTTTCCTTGGCTATATAAAAACTGTCTGTTGTTAGCATGAATTACGAAAAGCACGTGAAATACCTAAAATTAGCTAGTGGACAAGGATCTAACAGTCACTAGCTATCAAACCGTGCTTATAGTTACTAAATCTTTCTGATGTCCCCAAATTACAATGGAAATGACGTTCTTTTTCGGCCTCAAGGTTAATGTATACATATTATATCTGTTAGTGTCATGTAGGTACTAGTGTTTTTCCTTCACTTGTATTTCTCCTTGATAAGGCCTTGAGAGGCACGAGACAAGACGAATACATGTAAATGAATACCTGATTTTAATTAAGCCCCTTGCTACCAGGACGTAATTTCCATTGTATTTGACTACCAAAAAGGGATTATTTTAGTAGGACTATAAGCAAGCTTTTAATAGCTATGACCTTTTTAGTATCCTATGTCGCACTACTAATTTGGCATATCAGTTACTTTTTCGTTATTTTATGGCTCGACAACATGCACTTTTAATAGCAAGGAAGATCTGGGGTGAAGGGGTTAAGACTTTTTACCCGAATTTACCCTGAAATTAAGTTTGTGTGGCGTGAATGGGTTAAGTAACAGCTGCATTGTAGTAAGGGTGTTTCCTCCCGCCAGGTGTTGTTCGTGCCTGGTCCTGTCGCAGCACCAGGAGTAGATCCACCGGCTGGCGGGGACCGATATTGCCCCTGTGGCAACTACGTGTGGAGGGACCCCCAATCCCACCGTGCCCGCTCCACAAGGCCAGGGTTCCCCCCACCCCCCCCTCACTTTTTTGTTCCCCCCCAAACCCCCATGTGTTTGCCTCCTTATCTTTGGCTACAGTGAGTGTAGTATTCTTCGGTATTATTCAGATACAAACTTCCATTTACTTCTATCAAACAAAAATAAAGTGCCACATCTTATTATGTGTAATTAATGAAACATTGAATACAATTAGAAAAAGCGAGAAAATGGTATTATTCCAGATGAACTCTGCTGGCTCAGTGAGTCTTTGTTTATTTTTCTGCCGAGTGTGTTGAATTTTTTGTTTTATTTTCATATTATATTTTATTATTTATTTTATTTATTTTATTGTTTTAGTTTGTTTTATTCTTTGATTCTTTTATTTTGCCTCTTTTGCTCCATATACCCAGTGTAATTTTATATTTTCATCTCTTTCATCTGGTCAGGGGGGTGATGTTTTAATCCCTTTTGACAGAGACTTCATATGGCTGTATTTTGAAACCCGACAGAGCTTCACATGCCCCTGAGCCACAAGTTACCTTCCTGACATCCCATCTATATTCCCTTCCAACAGACACAACATGACTCAGGCTGGTACTCATAATTTTCGGAATAATAATTCCTTTTTTCATGCCCATGCGAGGATTTGAACCGTCGCTATCACCAGATTTGCACCACTTGGCGCGTTAACCGCCTGGCCAAAGATATCCCGTTGGTTTTACGTGTTCCGGTGATATGCCGTGCATTACAAGCTCACCTTACGTCCGAGTGTCTCTATTATTGTTTTCATTTTGCTCCTTTTCCTGTGGGTTGTTGTGGCGGCTGGACCTTTGAATGACCTTATGACTCTTGACCCTTCCCGCATGTGAGGATTACATGAGCAATGCCTGGCGGTCCTGCAGCCGTGGGCACCTTAACTCTTGGAGGAAACTGATCAGTCTCTGAAACTTCCGCGCCTTTCCTCAAAAACTTTACCTGGAGTGCTGAGACATGGAGGAGGTAATAATTTTTTTGTCAGATTCGTTTGTTTTGAAGGTCAGTAGAGACGTGTATGACAAAGTTTAGTCCTTCATGAAGGTAGTAAGCGGGTGGCCGGGGCGATAAAATGAATCTTTACCCTTTTTTGTCTTGCCTTGCATGACCTAGCCTTGAAAAAACGTATACTTGGCAAACTAATGGCCTTATCTTTGGCATGGGTGAGCTGGCATTATGTACAGTAGTAGGTTCAAATTGAAGAACGGTAATGATGACATACATTACACACACTCTAATTTGAACTAATTGAGGGGAGACCTGGGTCGGAGTAGTCGAAAGTCCCCGAATTATCCGATGGTTTACCTTCTAGCCCCTCCACACAGTATAAGTCACTCAAACATCCAAAACATCACAGATTGTATTACTGTGTACTCACCAAAACCATCGTATTTATACTATAATTATAAGTACACACACTATAATCACATGGATATAATATAATATACCAATTACAGTAGAACATATACACATAAATACTGCTTAACACTGGTCCTCGCGTCTACACTTGACCTCTCATGAATGGTTTCTGATATAAAACTTATGATGATATTTACCATACCATTTTACCATTCATCTCACCAATTGGTTTTTCCTCACAAATTGGTTTCTCACGCAACATTTACCCCATCAAAAGTTATTGTAAATGGTGGATCTACAAGTGTTCCACCGGCATTTGAATTAATCTATCGAAAATATTTTCGAATTTCTGGCTGCTCAAAATATTCCAAAATTGACAAAAAATCAGGTGTTGTGTTATTTGCCACAACTATGATCGTAGGAAAACTTATCGAATAACAAAGGTTCATCTTGAGGTGTTTAACAGGATGCAGTAATCGGCTTGTCAAAACACCTCATGTTGTCGAGAAATTTAGATTTTGTATAAATGGTACGAATAGGCTATTTCTCGTATTTCACATCATATTTTTTTTGCTTACCCAAATGATGCCCTTGCTCTACTTCAATGTTATTCTCTTACATGTTGCAATTGTTGCCATTGGTTTTTTTTTAGTTATTGAAAAAAAACGTGATTTAAAAAAATTCAGGCATGAAATGCCTTGCCCTTGCAATTTGCAATACTTTTTTGAAAAATCGAGTTGGCTTGAAATTTGTTCCTAGCAGTTTTTGGGCATACTGACGCAATAAGCTGGAGTCAGTTTTCGTTAACAATGATTAGAATCCCTATTTCAGCCAATTCACAATGACTTGATACTTCCAGATTATTCCTAAAGTAATCGTCCCCAATTTGCATCATTTCTGATTTAATCGCAATCAATCATATCCATTACGCGTATATCAACAATACTTTCGGTCCACTTTTTGTATCCGGCGGCCTTTTTTAAATATCCGCAATCAAATCTGCAATTCCCCGAGTTCTCCAAAACCTCCTCAGGTTTGCAGACGAGCGCTCGGCTCGTGACGTAGCAAAAGTAAGGCTTCTGCTTCCCGCGCTGTCAGAGGCACTAACACAGAGATAAATATAGTACTTGAAGATATTTTGGGTGTTTCCTGATAGATTTTTTTTTTGCGATATGCCACTGCATGCATCCTTTATGGTGTCACAAGACAGCTGTGCCTTTGAGAAAAGTTTGCACACGGAAAGGATTGGCGTGTGTAGGGTGATACACGCCGATAGTGTGGTTTGGGGCTAGCCAGTTGTGTTGAGAAACGGTGTGTAGTGCGGGTCACGCGGTGAAAGACTGGGTGATAGTTTGCAGCGACGGCTTGTCGACTACCAGTTTGTGGTTTTGTTTGGGCGCGAGTGTGAGGTGAGCCTGTGTACACGGTTGTGCTGGGCAAGGCGGCCGCCCCCTGTAATACAATGACTCAGTTGTGTGAGTGGGCGGTGCCCTGTGTGAAAGAACCCTTTGGGGTGGGGCTGTCCACACTTTCTGCCTTGCCCGCCCAACATATTTTTCCAATTCTATGCTGTAGGTTAATGCTAGTATGTGTTTTCCGAGTATGACGTTTTTACTGTGGCTCCAAAACTAACCATAGGTTTTCTCGAAAGTACTTTCATTGTGACTCCCACACATACTTGGTTTAACCTTATTTCCATCCTAGTTTTGGAAAGTGCCAGGTCCTCCTGCTGACTCGGATCTGCGACACCTGTTCATATCCACCTCGTACTTCGGGCTCCAACATATAGTTGGGATCCATGCAATCTGAGGTTCGTGTTCCTCTATATGTGCCAGCGTCCATTTCTTTCGGTCTCACATTGAGCATCGACTCTAGATCTTGTCACAGCCTCGATTCACTTTCCTGACACCGAGTACATCGCTCACATAACATTGCCGACAGTGTCAGACAGTGCTTACATTGGAGCCGCTGCGGGCGTACTATTCGACGTCATCATAACATTCCCGTACCTGTTGGAGGGAATTTTTTTTTTTTCGCGCGCTATTTACAAAAGTCGTGTTTTTACGGAATAAGGCCTAGAAATAATTATTTTTGGTGGATTAGGTGTTTTGAATGTGCTTCACATAATTTACAAAACAAAAATTGGTCTGGACGATTACTTTAAAAGCCCGCATTAGCAAACTTACTACAAGACATAATAATATGATTGCATTGCTTAGATTAATCATTACTTCATCCATATCATATTAGTATTTCCTTATTATTATTATTAGTATTAATTTTTTATTATTGATATATTATTATTATTATTATTAAGCCCTCTTTGAACCACCCATTCGATTGTGCATGTGTCCTGCTGTCATGTGTCATGCTAGTACTCTTCTGTGTTCAAGGCTGGAAAAGTATCTCCTTAAGAGTCTTAGCCAGGCCGTGTCCAAGACTTGTGAAGGAGGGAACGCAAGAAATCCAGCTGCTCCTCATTCACGAAGTCTTACAGGACACTGAACTTGGACAGGGTGGGAATGGATTGATTGGAGTCTGAAGTAAGGTGGAATCACTGAAGACGGTGGAATGCTCTGAGGTAAGGTGGAATGCGCTGAAAACAAGGTGGATGCTCTGACGACGAGGTGGATGCTCTGAAAACAAGGTGGATGCTCTGACGACGAGGTGGACTGCCTCTGAAGACAAGGTTGAATGCTCTGAGGACAGTGTAATGCTCTGCAGCAATAGAATGCTCTGAAGACGAGGTGGAATGCTCTGAGACAAGGTGGCATCTCTTGAAGACAAGATAGATGCTCTGAAGACGAGGTTGGAAAGTGCTTTTCCCCCCCCCCACCCTTGAAAAAAGAACAGAGAACAGACTCCTTACGACCCTCACGGCGCGACTCAAGGCACCCTCAGATGGCAGTGATCTCAATGAGAGTCACCATGGTCGCACCAGAAAAATTAATAGACGAACATTTTTTAACGCATCGCACGACGACTACTTCATCACCGAGCACTCAAACTGAAGACTAGCGACTCAAGGCAACAAGAACGGCTGACGCTACAACGACCCAGCATTGAACGGTACCTACATGCGTGCCGGAACCTAATGATAGTGCCCTTAATAAATCTGCTGTTTCGACCTCCTGGGCTGCTGAGAGGAGAGGCAGTTGTTCTCAAAGCATAAGAATTCTCAGGAGGCCACTGAAAAAAAAACCAGAAACGAGAGACTTGGACCGCAATGGCGAGCTGAATGAAACGGTAGATGAAAAGGAGCATTCCGACGACAGTGACATCAGTGACTATGAAGCATATCCATAAATACAATATAAAGGCGTATAAGAACTTTTTCAAAGACAAAATATCAACACCTCAATCCTTAATCCTTTTAAGAAAACCCAGATTAAGCAGCAGGGAATATATCAGCCTTGGGGCATTCCAGGACAGGTGGCCCAGAGAGTAACACCCCACAACTCTGATTTGCTTAATTTGGCACATGTTATGAGTGTTGCTGCCATATGCCTTGTGCAAAATTTGAGCACTCTAGGGTCAACGGGTCTCCTGAAAGAGGTCATCAAAATTTTGGCATGACCTCAAAAATGACCTAAAAGATCAAACTTCAAATGTCCCTAAATCTTTATTTATAAACTTAGAGAGGTGGTTTTAATATCTTTTTTACTCAGTAGAGTCTCTAAAATCTTTCTAGGTTTACAAAATTTAACTTACATCAATAACTAAAAAAGGGCACAAAATTTGAACTTTGCCCTTAAACCTGTGACCTTGAAGTTCATTCGCGACAAAAAAAATCATTTAATCAAATTGAAGCTTTGTATGTTTACTTCAAAATAAAAATAAAAAAATGGGGTCTTATTCTACATAGGTAAACCTGTACAGGTTGTCAAAGCCAGGCAGAAATATGTTATGCCTATAGGGTGGGGGGGGTCACACCGAAGGGGGGGGATCACCGTACGAAGGTACAACGCGAAAATTAATTCAAATTTCGCGCCACCATGCCACCACGGATGCAGCGCCACCCTCAGTGAACTACATGCGAGCAACAGGGTAGCGTCAGCGTCACCTCCGTGTTTACCAGGTAAAAAATTATTTTTCGATGTTCCTTGTTACTTTTCGCCGTTCTTTTATAGTGTCTCATGTCGGCTGTGATGGCCCTGATTTTTGAGGTAAGTTCCAATACGAGGTATAACCGTATTGACATGTTATTGAGTGAAAAAGTAGTGCATCTTTCGAAACAGGCCGCGGTGGCATTATTTACAAAAAAATTGGTGGCGCGGGGATCCCAAAGTATGGTGAGTGCGGGGGATCAACGTACAGTGAAATTTTGAAAAGCTATATCTTTTGAAATACCTACACAAACATAACAAACAGTGATTGACTATGTATATTCGCATGATATTAAATGGTGGTGGTGAACTAGTGCATTTAAATTAAATGGAACAGTGTTTTTTTGTGGCATAAAGTTGAAGGTGATTGGTATTAAATTATGATGCATATCAGTGTTATTATGCTAAAAAGCACAGAACTAACTATTATATAAGTGATTTATGTTATTAGAATGATTCTAGAATAAATTTTTTTGGTTTAAAAAAACCATTTAACAAATGCATATTTTCGGGGCATGACGTTCGGTGATTTCCCCCCCATCACTACGATTTTGGAAAAACTATATATTTTTAATACTTAGAAAAACATAAGAAAAGTGACTGACTATGCCCTATTAGCATGATATAATGGTGGTGGTGAACTAGTGCATTTAAATTAAATGGAAAAAGTGTTTTTGTTGGTGTTTAAAGTTGAAGGTGATTGGTATTAAATTATGATGCTATATCAGTGTTATTATGCTATAAGCACATGAACTAACTATTATATAAGTGATTTATGTTATTAGAATGATTCTAGAATTAATTTTTTTTGGTTAAAAAAAACATTTTAACACTGCTTTTTGGGGGCATGACGTTCGGTGATCCCCCACAGATATTGCCAGACTCATAGTCCCCAAAATAATATGGTGGCCATGCAAGAATCGCCTCTACACTGTAAAAAATACTAAGCTAAGCTAACCTAAACTAACCTAACCTAACTATGCATTTATGTCTAATGTCATTAACTCTTTTCAGACTAACCTAACCTACCGCCATCACCGTCATCATGCCTCGCAAAAATGGGCAGGAAGAGCGACAAGCAGATGGACCGCACTGACCTGGAGGCTGCCTTTTAAGCACCGCGTGGCCCCTAGCTGCAGCCTGAAAGAAGCCCCTGACAGATTCAACATCAAGAAAAAACTCTTGCTGTAAGTTGCTCTATTAGTTCCTATCTCCCCAAGGTCTTTTTGTATGACCTCATCCCACGTCTTCTTGGTCTCCCTGGGAGAGGTCATGCAAAAGACTCAGGATGCTTAAGGGTCCTAGATTTTAGATTTTA
>JACEEZ010011474.1:5000-7500 GCA_016584305.1 Chionoecetes opilio
GACAATAATGGATAAGTAATGGTGTAAAAATAATGGTTGAAAAATAATGGAAAAATATATGGTTAAATTATGGAAAATAATGGCAAAATAAATGAGAAAACGATGGTGGAAAAATATTGGGAAAATAATAGTGGAAAAATAATGGAAAAAATAATGGTGTAAAAAGAATAGCAAAATAATGGTGAAAAAATAATGGATAAATAATGGCGGAGAAATAATGGAAAAACAATAATAGAAAAATAATGGTTGACAAATAGTGGAATCTAATTAGGTTATATGTGTGTGTGTGTGTATGTCTTTTCCTGGTACACACACACACACACACACACACACACACACACACACACACACACACACAGACACAGACACAGACACACACACACAGACACACACACACACACAAAAACCACACACACGACACACACACACACACAGACACACACACACACACACACACAACAACACCACACACACACACAACGACACACAGACACACACCACACACAGACACACACACACACACACACACACACACAACACACACACAGCACACACAGACACACACACACACACACAGACACACACACACACACAGACCACACCACACACACAGACACACACACACACCCACACACACAGACACACACACACACACACAGACACACACACACACACACACACACACACAGACACCACACACACAGACACACACAGACACACACACACACCACACACACACACACACACCACACACACACTGTTATAACACAAATGAACGGAAGAAATAATTAAACTATTTAAACAAAACAAAATGAAACACGTAGTAAAAATTTATGATTAATGTGTTTGAAAAAAAAGTGAAAAAGTTGAACCCATGAAATAATGTAAAATGTATAATAATTGTACGAAGTGTAGATTAATTAAACTAATGCCAATACTAATACTAATGATAATAATAAAAGTCACTTAATTAATACTTCTATCTTCATTATCATTGGTAGTAGTAGTAGTAATAGTAGTAGTAGTAGTAGTAGTAGTAGTAGTAGTAGTAGTAGTAGTAGTAAAAATAATAGCAGTAGTAGTAGTAGTAGTAGTAGTGTGATGTTAACAATACTTTCAGCTAACACACACACACACACACACACACACACACACATACACACACACAGACACACACACACACACACACCACACACACCATACACACACACACACACACACCACACAACACATACACACACACACACACACACACACACACATACACACACACACACACATACACACACACATACACACACACACACATACACACACACACACACACACACACACACCACACATACACACACACACACACACACACACACACACACACACACACACACACACACACACACACACACACAAGGAGGAATTCTCTTGTCCAGGAATGTAATTTTAAGGCACAAAGCTTCAGTGCATCCTGATTTTGCGTATATGAAAGAGAGAGAAGAGAGAGAGAGAGAGAGAGAGAGAGGGGAGAGAGAGAGAGAGAGAGAGAGAGAGAGAGAGGAAGACACAAAAATCATTATTGAAGTAGTGGTGGTAGTAGTAGTAGTAGTAGTAGTAGTAGTAGTAGTAGTATAGTAGTAGTAGTAGTATAGTGTGGTGGTGGTGGTGGTGTGGTGTGGTGTTTGTAGTAGTAGTAGTAGTAGTAGTAGTAAAAGTAGTAGTAGTAGTAAAGTAGTAGTAGTAGTAGTAGTAGTAAAGTAAGTATAGTAGTAGTAGTAGTAGTAGTAAAAGTAATAGTAGTATAGTAGTAGTATAGTAGTAAAAGTAGTAGTAGTAGTAGTAGTAGTAGTAGTTAAAGTATAGTATAGTAAAGTAGTAGTAGTAGTAGTAAGTGTAGTAGTAAAGTAGTAGTATAGTAAAAGTTAGTAGTAGTAAGTAGTAGTATAGTAGTATAAAAGTAGTAGTAGTAGTAAGTAAAGTAGTAGTAGTAAAGTAGTAGTAGTAGTAGTAGTAGTAAAGTAGTAGTAGTAGTAGTAGTAGAGTAGTAGTAGTAGTATAAAGTAGTATGTAGTAGTAGTAGTAGTAAAGTAGTAGTATAGTAAGTATAGTAGTAGTAGTAGTATTAGTAGTAGTAGTAAAATAGTAGTAGTAGTAGTAGTAGTAGTAGTATAGTAGTAGATAGTAGTAGTAAAAGTAGTAGTAGTAGTAGTAGTAAGTATTAAAGTAGTAGTAGTAGTAGTAGTAGTAGTAGTAGTAGTAGTAGTAGTATGTAGTAGTAGTAGTAGTAAGTAGTAGTAAAAGTAGTATAGTAGTAGTAGTAGTAGTAGTAGTAGTATAGTAGTAGTAGTAGTAGTAGTAGTAGTAGTAGTATAGTATAGTAGTAGTAGTAGTATAGTAAGTATGTAGTAGTAGTAGTAGTAGTATAGTAGTAGTAGTAGTAAGTAGTAGTAGTATAGTAGTAGTAGTAGTAGTAGTAGTAGTGTTAAAAGTAGTAGTAGTAGTATAG
>JACEEZ010011474.1:12500-14955 GCA_016584305.1 Chionoecetes opilio
TTTATATATTTTTGCTTGTTCCTTTTATATAGTTTTGCTTGTTACTTTTATATATTTTTGCTTGTTCCTTTTATATATTTTTGCTTGTTCCTTTTATATAGTTTTGCTTGTTACTTTTATATATTTTTGCTTGTTCCTTTTATATATTTTTGCTTGTTCCTTTTATATATTTTTGCTTGTTACTTTTATATATTTTTGCTTGTTACTTTTATATATTTTTGCTTGTTACTTTTATATATTTTTGCTTGTTACTTTTATATTTTTTTGCTTGTTACTTTTATATTTTTTTGCTTGTTCTTTTTATATATTTTTGCTTGTTCTTTTTATATATTTTTGCTTGTTCCTTTTATATATCTTTGCTTGTTCCTTTTATATATCTTTGCTTGTTTCTTTTATATATCTTTGCTTGTTTCTTTTCTAATTTTTTTGCTTGTTCTTTTTATATATTTTTGCTTGTTCCTTTTATATATTTTTGCTTGTTCCTTTTATATATTTTTGCTTGTTCCTTTTATATATTTTTGCTTGTTCCTTTTATATATTTTTGCTTGTTCCTTATATATATTTTTGCTTGTTCCTTTTATATATTTTTGCTTGTTCCTTTTATATATTTTTGCTTGTTCCTTTTATATAATTTTTGCTTGTTCCTTTTAATATTTTTTTTTGCTTGTTCTTTTTATATATTTTTGCTTGT
Organism: Chionoecetes opilio; assembly: GCA_016584305.1. Lineage (NCBI taxonomy): Eukaryota > Metazoa > Arthropoda > Malacostraca > Decapoda > Majidae > Chionoecetes > Chionoecetes opilio. The sequence goes on from JACEEZ010011474.1 coordinate 13,192, forward strand.
TCCTTATATATATTTTTGCTTGTTCCTTTTATATTTTTGCTTGTTCCTTATATATATTTTTGCTTGTTCCTTTTATATTTTTTGCTTGTTCCTTTTATATATTTTTGTTGCTTGTTCCTTTTATATATTTTTTGCTTGTTCTTTTATATTTTTTTGCTTGGTTCTTTTTATATATTTTTGCTTGTTCCTTATATATATTTTTGCTTGTTCCTTTTATATATTTTTGCTTGTTCCTTATATATATTTTTGCTTGTTCCTTTTATATATTTTTGCTTGTTCCTTTTATATATTTTTGCTTGTTCCTTTTATATATTTTTGCTTGTTCCTTTTATATATTTTTGCTTGTTCCTTTTATATATTTTTTTCCGTTCCTTTTATATATTTTTGCTTGTTCCTTTTCTATATTTTTTTGCTTGTTCTTTTTATATATTTTTGCTTGTTCCTTTTATATATTTTTGCTTGTTCCTTTTCTATATTTTTGCTTGTTCTTTTTATATATTTTTGCTTGTTCCTTTTATATATTTTTGCTTGTTCCTTTTATATATCTTTGCTTGTTTCTTTTATATATCTTTGCTTGTTTCTTTTCAATTTTTTTGGCTTGTTCTTTTTATTATTTTTGCTTGTTTCCTTTTATATATTTTTGCTTGTTCCTTTTATATATTTTTGCTTGTTCCTTTATATATTTTTGCTTGTTTCCTTTTATATATTTTTTGCTTGTTCTTTATATATTTTTGCTTGTTCCTTTTATATATTTTTGCTTGTTCCTTTTATATATTTTTGCTTGTTCCTTTTATATATTTTTGCTTGTTCCTTTTATATATTTTTGCTTGTTCCTTTTATATATTTTTGCTTGTTCCTTTTATATATTTTTGCTTGTTACTTTTATATATTTTTGCTTGTTCCTTATATATATTTTTGCTTGTTCCTTTTATATATTTTTGCTTGTTCCTTTTATATATTTTTGCTTGTTCCTTTTATATATTTTTGCTTGTTCCTTTTATATATTTTTGCTTGTTCCTTTTATATATTTTTGCTTGTTCCTTTTATATATTTTTGCTTGTTCCTTTTATATATTTTTGCTTGTTCCTTTTATATATTTTTGCTTGTTCCTTTTATATATTTTTGCTTGTTCCTTATATATATTTTTGCTTGTTCCTTTTCTATATTTTTGCTTGTTCCTTTTATATATTTTTGCTTGTTCTTTTTATATAGTTTTGCTTGTTACTTTTATATATTTTTGCTTGTTCCTTATATATATTTTTTGCTTGTTCCTTTATATATATTTTTGCTTGTTCCTTTTCTATATTTTTTTGTTCTTTTTTATAGTTTGCTTGTTCTTTATATATTTGCTTGTTCTTTATATATTTTTGCTTGTTCCTTATATATATTTTTGCTGTTCCTTTGCTTATTTTTGCTTGTTCCTTATATATATTTTGCTTGTTCCTTTTATATATTTTGCTGTTCCTTTTATATATTTTTGCTTGTTCTTTTATATTTTTGCTTGTTCCTTCATATTTTGCTTGTTCCTTTTCTATATTTTGCTTGTTCCTTTTTATATTTTTCTGTTCTTTCTAAGTTTTTCTTGTTACTTTTCTATATTTTTGCTTGTTCTTTTCTATATTTTGTTTTTTCCCCTTTTTTTTTCTTTTTCGTTTTTTAAAAATTTTTTTTTCTGTTTTTTTAATTTTTTTTTTTCTTTTTTCCTTTAAAAATATTTTTCTGTTTTTTTTAAAAAATTTTTTTTTTTTTTTTTTTTTCCTTTTT
>JACEEZ010011475.1:0-20000 GCA_016584305.1 Chionoecetes opilio
TTTAAAAATAGCCCAAAATGAACAACCCCCAGATGCCCCTTTCTAATTTCCAAAATATGGATTTAAAGAAGTTTTAAACCCCCACACGTCTGTAAACGAAATTTTTCCCACTTTGTTTCTAGGGGGAGTAATTTAAAAAGGGCAAATTAAATTTTTATTCGTACGTATATTTTGAAATTTTTTTTTTTATTTTTAAAAAAATCAAAAACTCTTCTTTAAAACTTTGTTTTAAAATTTTTTAAAGATAGTTTTAAAGGGAAAAACAAGCGAAAAAGGAACTTTCCCAAAAACTTTTCACACCGCTCTTTTAACCCTAAAATTTTTTTTTTTTTTTTTTTTTCCTTTTTTTTTTTTTATTTTTTATTTATTTACTATAATTTTTTTCATAAATCCTTACCCCGTAGGAATTCTTGGTAATTTTTTTTTTGGGGTTTAAAAGGAAGGGTTCAGTCCCCTTCTCCTTTGGTTTTTGTAAGTAAAAAAAATTTGTATTGGTATTAAGTTCTGTAATCTTCTTTTCTTTTTTTAATCCTTTAAAACCCCTTTCCCGGGTCCAAATTTCCTTTTTTGGGCTTTAAAAAATTTCCTTTTTCGACCTTTTTAAATTAAAAATTACTGTATCCTTTTTATACGTAAAACGGGCTATTTAAAATATTTTTGTTTTTTTTAAATAACCCAAATTACAATAAAATTACTTCGGGCCCGGGGGGGTTGCTTTTTTTTCTTAATTGCTTTTTTTAAAAAGGGAAAACACCAAAAAAAAATTTTTAAAATTTTTTTTTGACTTTTTTTTACTCTATTACAAAACTTTTTTTTTCTTTTCCCCAAACCCTACGCTTTTCTTATTTCTTTTTTTTGTTTTTTTTATTTTTATTTTTTTTTACACGTTCCTTCCAATTTAATTCCTTTAAAACCACATTTTACCTCACACAACAAAATTTAAAAAAACCCGTTACTAAACACCTTTACCACCCTTAAATATTTTTTTCTTTATTTGATTGTAAACTGTTCCTCTTTTCCTTTGTTTTTGCTTTTTTTCTGTAATTTTTTTTTTTCTTCTTTTACTTACTATCCTTTTATCCTTTAAAAAACCCTTTTCCATTTCCAAAATCCCCTTTTCCCCTTCCTTTTTTCAATAATTCTTTTTTTTATTGTCCCCTTGCCCCCCAAAAATTTTAAGGGGTTTTTTCCCCCCCAGTTTTTAAAAAAAAAAATTTTCAAAAGTTAAATTCCTTTTTAGAAAATACCCTTTTAACCATTAAAAACCTTTTACCCCCTTTAAATTTAATTTTTTTTTGCTTTAAATTTTTCTGTTTCCTTCATAAGAAATAACTAATATACCAAATTAATCGTTTCCTAAAAACAGTTCAATACTATTTTTTATTTTATACACCCTTTCTATCCAAATTACTATCCTTTTTCCCTTTTAAAATTTACTTTTCTTTTTTGTTATTGCTTTTTTTTATTTATTTTAAAATAAAAATTCCCTTAACCCCTTAATTTCTTTTAAAACCTTTTTACTTTTATCTTAAAGTTCTATACTACCTTTCCTATCCTTTTATACAACCTTTTTTCCACCTCCAAATTATTTTTTTTTGTTATTGCTAAAAACTGTTTTCCTTCAATCAAGTTCCTATACACCTTCATTTTTTTCTATACTACTATACTATACTTTTCCCTTTAAAAAACATTTAATACCCCCTTCAATACTATCCTTTACCTATCCAGTTATAATATCCTTTACCTATCCTCTTCAATATTACTTCTTTTATTGTTTTTTTGCTGAATATACGTTATTCTCCTTCAAAAAATAAAATTCCTATACACCTATACTTTTTAATTTATATATTTAAATCAAAACTATACAAATTTTTTCCCTATACCAATTTTTCTTCAATTTTTATCCTTTACCTTCCCTTATACTTTCCTTACCCTACCCATTATAAAAATCCTTTACCTACCCCCATTTATTTCCCCTTTATATCCATTAACATCCTTTAACCCCATTTATTTTTAAAATTAATATTTCTTTCGTAAACCACTAATTTTTATTTTTTTCTTTATTTTTTCATTTTTTCTTTCTATTCAAAGTTTCTACTTTTCCCCTATCCAACCCTTTATCATTTTTTTCTATAAGGTTTAAAAAAGTGCCCTAAAAATCTATCTTTGTTTTTTTATTAGAGGGACGTCGTAAAAATTCTAAACATTTTTTTTTTTTTTCTAATATTGTTGAAAATTTGTTTTTTAAAAAGAGCGGCGGGGGGGGTGCCCAAACTTTTCCTGGCCCTGGTTCAGTCTCCTTTTAGTTTATCCTGGTCTTTCCAAACACCGCCCCCCCCCCTCCCCCCCCCCCCCCCTCCCCCCTCTCTCTTCTCCCTCCTCTCTCTCTCTCCTCTCTCCTCCCTCCTCTCTTCTCTCCTCCTCCTCTCTCTCCCCCCGCCTCCCCTCTCTCTCCCCTTTTCTCTCTCTCTCTTCTCTCTCTCTCCTCCCTCTCTCTCTTCTCCCCCTTCCTCTCTCTCCTCTCTCCTCTTTTTTGTGTGGTGTCGTCTTCTGTCTCCTCTCTTTTTTTTTGTGTGTCTGTCTGTCCTCTTTTTGTGTGCGGTCTGTCTTTTTCCTCTATCTCTCCCCCTTTCTCTCTTTTTTGTGTGTCATGTCTCTCTCTCTCTCTCCCCAAACCACACACCCAACCACACACACACACACACACCCCACACACACACAACCACACAACACACCACCACACACCCACACACCCACCACAACACAAAAACCCCCACACACACACACACACCCCCTCCCCCCCCACACAAAAACCCCCCCCCCATCCCACCCCCCCCCCCCCCACCCCCCCCCCCCACACCCCCAAAAAAACACTAAAACCCCCCACCCCAAAAAAACCCCCCCCCCCCCCCCCCCCCACACCACACACCCAAACACAACGAAATAATAATATAAAAACTTTCCCATGTCAGTAAGATAGCGAGCACTTTCCTTCCTTCGCACACATTGCTTACAGGGGAGAAGAAAAAGTGAACTGCCAAAGTCCCCAAACAAACGTAATTTCCTGGAGTCTCTTATCACCCGTTTGGGAGCATAAATCGATGATGATAGGAGAGAGAGAGAGAGAGAGAGAGAGGAGAGAGAGAGAAAAGAGAGAGAGAGAGAGAGAGAGAGAGAGAAGAGAGAGAGAGAGAGAGAGAGAGAGAGAGAGATCATGCTTCGATTTCTTTCCCTCCATATCTGTGACTTCCTGAGTGAGAGAGAGAGAGAGAGAGAGAGAGAGAGAGAGAGAGAGAGAGAGAGAGAGAGAGAGAGAGAGAGAGAGAGAGAGAGAGAGAGAGAGAGAGAGAGAGAGAGAGAGAGATCATGCTTCGATTTCTTTCCCTCCATATCTGTGACTTCCTGAGTGAGAGAGAGAGAGAGAGAGAGAGAGAGGGGAGAGAGAGAGAGAGGAGAGAGAGAGAGAGAGAGAGAGAGAGAGAGAGAGAGAGAGAGAGAGAGAGAGAGGAGAGAGGAGAGGAGAGAGAGAATCACCACTCATATTTCATCCATATCTATGACTTCCTACCCCCTCCCCCCTCCCCCTCCCCCCTCCTTTTCCCTCCTTCCCATAAGACCCATAAAAAAACCACCACTACCATACTAATATTTCTTCATGATAAGCAACATGAGACAAGCGTTGAGGCAATCTAGGCCGGAATATAGGCTGTCTGAGAACACTGGATATATTCTAATACAAACTTTGGTATATAAACTTTTCAAATAAAGAATTGTTTGTGTAAAAAGACATGAGGATATAAGCAATAGTGATACACTGTTGTACTCGGTTGAGGAAGTGTAGGCAGGCAGGCAGGCAGGCAGGCAGGCAGGCAGGCAGATCTTCACGCCCAGATCTTTCCTTTGTTATATAAAATTGTATGTTGTCGAGCCATAAAATTACGAAAAGTAACAGAATATACCAAACTAGTTAGTGGACAAGGATACTAAACAGGTCATATCTATAAAACATTACTTATATTCACAAAAAATCGTCTAATGGTACCCAAATTACAATGGAAATAACGTTCTGGGTTTGAAGGGGTTGAGGAAACTCGTCTATTGTTGGCCATAAGATTAAAAAAGAGTTACTAAATATACCAAAATAGTTGCAGTCATAAAGAGATATCGCTGGGATGCTTACGTATCAAATCAGCGATTGCACCGTGAGACTGAATCGAGGCCTATTACCTGCATAGTCCGTCAGCGCCAACTTCGGCTATATGGGCATGTGGCACGCTACCCTGAAACCGATCCTTCCCATCGGGTTCTATCTGTAAGAGACAATCCGGCGTGGAGGAGGCCAAGGAGGCGCCCACAAGGCTCGTGGCTGGGGCAAGTTGATGTTTCTTGTCGAGAGCTGCTTGGTATGGGAAAGGAGCCTGCATGGGAACTCGCGCGTGGTGACCCCCGGGAGTGGCGTCGTAGGGTGGGCCAGGCGACGCGCCCCCCGGCGTATGCCCCCAATGATTGATTGATTGATAAAGAGATGGTTATGCTATATACTTGTTCTTTTACATTATATAACATTAGATAAATATAGTTGATTAGTACCCAACCGTTAGACAATTATGATACGTGGCGGTACTAGCAAATAATTTTAATGATAATGAGTGTACTGAACGTAATTACATGGTTGACTGACTGATGAAGCCAATTATGTGGTTCGTTTCTTTCGTAATAGCTAAGCAATCTTTTTTATTTGCATCTATTCATCCCTTTTTAACTTAACAGCCCTATTTAACAGCTTTTTTCCAACAGCCCTTTTTAACATAGCTTTTTTCCAACAGCCCTTTTTAACAGCTTTTTTCCAACAGCCCTTTTTAACATAGCTTTTTTCCAACAGCCCTTTTTAACAGCTTTTTTCCAACAGCCCTTTTTAACAGCTTTTTTCCAACAGCCCTTTTTAATATAGCTTTTTTCCAACAGCCCTTTTAACATAGCTTTTTTTCCAACAGCCCTTTTTAACTAGCTTTTTTCCAACAGCCCTTTTTAACAGCTTTTTTCCAACAGCCCTTTTTAACATAGCTTTTTTCCAACAGCCCTTTTTAACATAGCTTTTTTCCAACAGCCCTTTTTAACATAGCTTTTTTCCAACAGCCCTTTTTAACAGCCCTTTTTTCCAACAGCCCTTTTTAACATAGCTTTTTTCCAACAGCCCTTTTTAACATAGTTTTTTGCAACAGCCCTTTATTAAAGCTTTTTTCGTTTTTTAATAGCTAAGCAATCCCTTTTTATATCATCTATTTTCAACAGCCCTTTTTAACAGCTTTTCAACAGCCCTTTTAACAAGCTTTTTTCCAACAGCCCTTTTTAACATAGCTTTTTTTCCAACAGCCCTTTTTAACATAACTTTTTTCCAACAGCCCTTTTTAACAGCTTTTTTCCAACAGCCCTTTTTAACAGCTTTTTTCCAACAGCCCTATTTAACAGCTTTTTTCCAACAGCCCTTTTTAACATAGCTTTTTTCCAACAGCCCTTTTTAACATAGCTTTTTTCCAACAGCCCTTTTTAACATAGCTTTTTTCCAACAGCCCTTTTTAACATAGCTTTTTTCCAACAGCCCTTTTTAACAGCTTTTTTCCAACAGCCCTTTTTAACAGCCCTTTTTTCCAACAGCCCTTTTTAACATAGCTTTTTTTTCAGCATCCTTTTTTTCTTCATTTATCCCTTTTAAAGTCTAGGTTGCAACGGGAAATTCGGTCCAAATGTATAGATTGTTGAAAGAAAAAAAAAGTATATCTGAATTCATGAGACACCGAATAGTCACTAGAAATACCACCTCCTTTTTTCTTCTGTTTATATTATTTTTTAAAGTCTATCTGAATTTATGAAACACTGATAGTCACTTTAAATACCACCTCCTTTTTTCCTTTCCATTTATATTTATTTGTTATTTGTCTCTTCTTTCTTTTTGTCTTCTTTCTTTTCTTTCTTCATTCTTTTTGTCTTCTTTCTTTTCTTTCTTCATTCTTTTTGTCTTCTTTCTTTTTGTCTCTTCTTTCTTTTTGCCTTCTTTCTTTTCTTTCTTCATTTATTTGTCTCTCTCATTTATTTGAAGCATCCCATCTTATTTTTATTTGCTTCTATTTTCTTTATACTCTTTGCTTTTCTCTTTCATTGATGCGTCTACCTTTATTATTTAGTTTAGTTAAAGGTTCAAATTTACTCTTTCATGCATACGTATATCTTTGAATTATGCGGTATCGGCTAGTGCGGTTTTGGGTAGCGCGATATCTGGGGTTGCAGGGAAAACTCTTCTATTCTATTCAGTTCTTCTATTCGAGCGGCAGGAGTTAGTGAGGCGAGGAGAGAGAGATAAGCAACCAGTCCTTTCAACACTCAGTCAGAAAAGCAGAAAAGCACGAAACTTCTGCCCTGTGATAACCAACTCTATAATTTTGATTTTTTTTTTACATCACAAAGGACTAGATTAGATTTTCATCCTATCTAGACACTTTGCAAGTACCAACTACAAGGTTAATGACTATACAAAGCGGCGCCACGTCAGCATGAACTAGGCGGACTCGAACCGCTGACCGAATGCACAGGGACGCTGCACATTGGGAACTCACGTCTCTACCAACCTTGTCACCTTGACGGGCTCACAAAGGACTGACTAAGGGCAAACATTAAAGGTAAAAAACCCCTATTAGTTGTCAGTCCCTATATAGAAGACATTAAGAGAATAAAGAGAAGGGGGGGGGGGGACAATTTAGTTCGGGAGGTGTCTTGTCACTCCTCTCTCGGAAGAAAACTAAGTCGTAGGAAGGTAGAGAAATAGAAGTGTGGAAATAGAAGTGACATGTTGTTCTAGTCACATCTCTATATATTGCCAAGATTCAGGTTTTATCTAAGTATTTCTATTATCTAAGCTATTTATTCTATCTAATTTAATAATGTAATCTATCTAATCTATGTTATCTTTCTATATATTTAATTATCTCTATGTTTTTCCTTAAAGTTCACGGGCTATTACTTGACTTAGCACAAACTGGTGATTATATAAACATAATATTGCGAGTTTTTTCGTTTATTATAGGGACATATTTTTGTGGGAGAGAGAGAGAGAGAGAGAGAGAGAGAGAGAGAGAGAGAGAGAGAGAGAGAGAGAGAGAGAGAGAGAGAGAGAGAGAGAGAGAGAGAGAGAGAGAGAGAGAGAGAGAGAATATTGGCAGGGAGTTTTTTTTGTTATTATAGGGACATATTTTTTGTATGGGAGAGAAGTAGAGAGAGAGAGAGAGAGAGAGAAGAGAGAGAGAGAGGAGAGAGAGAGAGAGGAGAGAGAGAGAGGAGAGAGAGAGAGAGAGAGAGAGAGAGAGAGAGAGAGAGAGAGAGAGAAGAAAAAATTTGGCATGGAGTTCTTTCTCTTTTCTCCTTTCTCTTTTCTTCTTCCTTCTCTTTTTTCCCTCCCTTCTTTTTTTCTCCTTTTTCTTTTCTTCCTTTCTTTTCTCCTTTTCTCTTTTCTTCTTCTCTTTATTTACTCCTTTCTCCTTTTCTCTTTTCCTTTTCTCTTTTCCTCCTTTCTCTTCTTCCATTTTTCTATTTTCTTCTTTTCTCTTCTCCTTTTCTTTTCTTCCTCCTTTATTTTCCCCCTTTCTCTGTTCTCCTTTCTCTTTTCTTCCTCCTTTCTTCCTCCTTACTCCTTTCTCTTTTCTCCTTTCTCTTTTCTTCCTCCTTTCTTCCTCCTTACTCCTTTCTCTTTTCTCCTTTTCTCTTTTCTTCCTTCTTCCTCTGTCTCTGCTCCTTTCTCTTTTCTCCTTTTCTCTTCTTCCTCCTTTCTCTTTCCTCCTTTTCTCCTTTTCTCATTTCTCCCTTCTTCCTCTTTTCTCCTTTTCTCCTTTCTTCCTCCTTTCTCTTTCTTCCTCCTTTCTCTTTTCTCCTTTTCTCTTCCCTTCCTCCTTTCTTTTCTCCTTTTCTCTTCTTTCTCCTTTCTCTTTCATTCCTCTTTTCTCCTTTTCTTATTTCTTCCACCTTTTCTTCCTCCTTTTCTCCTTTCCCTTTTTCTCCTTTCTTTCTCCTTTCTCTTCTCCTTTTCTCTTCTTCCTCCTCTCTCCTTCCTTTCTCTTCTCCTATTCTCTTCTCTTCCTCCTTCCTCTCTCCTAATTCCTGTTTGAAATCCATTCATTCAGCAGCTTTACAAGGGCTTACTATCTCCCCTCTGTAATTATGAACTCACGTCACATTACCGTCTCAGAAGCTCGTGAAGTAAACCAGAATGTCTTTTTAAATGATTCTTACACTTGAATAAACTCTTGAAAGATCTGATTACTAACTAGCGAACAAGTAGGAACAGTCAGTCAGTCAGTTAGTCAGTCAGTCAGTTAGTCAGTCAGTCAGTCAGTCAGACAGTCAGTCAGTCAGGCAGGCAGGCAGACTGGCAGGCAGGCAGGCAGGCAGTCAGTCAGTCACTCACTCACTCACTCACTCACTCACTCACTCACTCACTCACTCACTCACTCACTCACTCACTCACTCACTCACTCACTCACTCACTCTCACTCACTCACTCACTCACTCACCCCCACTCATCACTCACACACACACACACACACACACACACACACACACACACACACACACACACACACACACACACACACACACACACACACATATTTAAGTCCTGTCAGTCTACTTAAGAGGAAATAATATCCTTCACAAAATCCTTCTCCATCCTTCATCCTTCAAATCCTTGCCTTCAGATAACTTCAGCTACCCTTTTTTAGGGGACGAGAGGGGGGGGGGGGCAGGATTATTTAAAGGGGGGCAAAGCTCTCTTAAAGCTGCTGTCCTTCAATCCATTTTATAAACCCAGGTCAGCTCTTACTTCCTCCTCCTCCTCCTCCTCCTCCTCCTCCTCCTCCTCCTCCTCCTCTCTCCTCCTCCTCCTCCTCCTCCTCCTCCTCCTCCTCCTCCTCCTACCCCCTCCCTCCTCCTCCTCTCTCCTCCTCTCCTCCTTCCTCCCCTCCTCCTACCTTCCTCCTCCTCCTCCTCCTCCTCCTCCCCTCCTCCTCCTCCTCCTCCTCCTCCTCCTCCTCCTCCTCCTCCTCCTCCTCCTCCTCCTCCTCCTCCTCCTCCTCCTCCTCCTCCACCAACAACTTGATATGAATACCGAACCATTTTTTCAAGAATTTTCACTTAAATCACACACAAAAAAATACTGGCTGGAAATAATGAATGGTCAGACATCTTGAAATACACATCTTTTTTTATACTACATAATTTATTTTCCCAAAGAATTTTCACGTAGCTATATCATCTTTTTCATTTTATATAATTTCTGTGTTTTTTTTTTTTTTTGTATCAAGTGCATATGACAGATCAATCACAATAAAAAAAATGTCGGGAAGAAATGAATGGTCAGAATCCCTTGAAATACAATTGTTTTTAATTCTTATATATGTATTTTCAAAGTATTTTTATGTAAATCACAATATTATAGGCTGTATAATTATTTTTAAAGTATCTTCATTTAAATCACACACGCACACACACACACACACACACAACACACACACACACAAGGCTGCAAGTTCTAAATGGTTAGACTGATACACATCTTTATTTATACTACATAATTTATTTTCCCAAAGAATTTTCACGTCAATTTTCATCTTTTTCAACTTAAATAATTTCGGGTAGTTTTTAATTTTTTTTTTTTGTCAATTTTTTGTTTTTTTGTCAATTTTTTGTTTTTTTGTCAATTTTTTGTTTTTTTGTCAATTTTTTGTTTTTTGTCAATTTTTTGTTTTTTTGTCAATTTTTTTTTTTTGTGGTATTTTTTTGTTTCCCATCAAGTGTCTAAAACAGATCAATTACACTAAAAAAAACTGTCTGGAAGTAATTAATGGTTTAGACTCCCTTGAAATACACATCTTTTTTTATTCTTATGTATATATTTTTAAAGTATTTTCCTGTAAAACACAATATAAAAGGCTGTATCATTTTTTTTAAAGTATCTTCACTTTTAAACCACAATAAGAAAATAAAAAATCAGCCCTCGTTTCCTCTTCTCTCCTCTTCCTCTTCCTCTTCCTCTTCCTCTTCCTCTTCCTCCCTCTTCCTCTTCCTCTTCCTCTTCCTCTCCTCCTCTTCCTCTTCCTCTTCCTCTTCACTTAAATTACAAAAAAAACAGACTGGAAATACTAAGTGGTCAGACTCCTTTGAAAAAATATCCATCTTTTTCATCTTAATATAATTTCGGGTAGTTTTTATTTTTTATATTTTTTGGTATTTTTTTGTTTCCCATCAAGTGTCTAAAACAGATCAATTACACTAAAGAAAACTGTCTGGAAGTAATGAATGGTTTAGACTCCCTGGAAATACACATCTTTTTTTATTCTTATGTATATATTTTTAAAGTATTTTCTGTAAAACACAATATAAAAGGCTGTATCATTTTTTTTAAAGTATCTTCACTTTTAAACCACAATAAGAAAATAAAAAATCAGCCCTCGTTTCCTCTTCCTCTTCCTCTTCCTCTTCCTCTTTCTCTTCCTCTTCCTCTTCCTCTTCCTCTTCCTCTTCCTCTCCTCTTCCTCTTCTCTTCCTCTCTCCTCTTCCTCTTCCTCTTCCTCCTCCTCTTCCTCTTCCTCTTCATTTAAATCACACAAAAAACAGACTGGAAATACTAAGTGGTCAGACTCCTTTGAAATACCCATCTTTTTCATCTTAATATAATTTCGGGTAGTTTTTATTTATTTATTTTTGTCAATTTTTGTTTCCATCAAGTGTCTAAACACAGGTCAAACACAATAAAAAAAACTGTCTGGAAGTAATGAATGGTTTAGACTCCCTTTGAAAAACCCATCTTTTTTTCTTTTTATCTTATCTTATTATCTATCTATCTTTCCCTCAAGTGCGTGAGACAGGTTCCCCGATAAGGCCTCAGCGACCCCAGGCAAGAGCGATGCCGCGGAAAATGACGTAGTTTATAGAAGCCTTAGACAAGAAAAAAAAGATGAATTTTTCTGAAGGGAACATGACGGCGTTTTGGATTTTTTTTTTAGCTTATTGGTGGAGAAAATCACGGTTTTTTTTTTTTTTATATATTTTTACTATTTTAACTTATTTTTTGGATTGAAAAATTCGATTGAAATCACGGATTTGTTTAGCTTGGACAAAATTACGTTATTATTTATTTATTTATTTATTTTTTACTATTTTTTTCTAGCTGTGCAGAGGCAAGGGTGGACAAAATCACGTCTTTGTTTTACTGTTTCAGCTTTTTTTTTTTTTTTTTTTTTTTTTTTTTTTTTTTTTTTTTTATAACTTTTGTGGACACTGGATATTTATATTATATTTTTGAGGCTTTTCTAACACACTTTTCAGCTTAAGGTACTTTTAAAAACTATTTTTTTGTACATTTCACTGGTAAACACTTGCAACTCTTCCTGTTTCTATTTTTCTCTCTTCTCTCTCTCTCTCTCTCTCTCTCTCTCTCTCTCTCTCTCTCTCTCTCTCTCTCTCTCTCTCTCTCTCTCTCTCTCTCTCTCTCTCTCTCTCTCTCTCTCTCCTCTCCCCCTCTGGCCTTCCACAATACTTTCCTTCCTTCCTTTCTTCCTTCCTTCCTTCCTCCTTCCTTCCTTCCCTTCCTCCCTCCCTCCCTCCCTCCTCCCTCCCTCCCTCCCTCCCTCCCTCCTTCCTTCCTCCCTCCCTCCTTTCCTTCCTTCCTCCCCTCCTCCCCCCTCCCTCCCTCCCTCCCTCCTTCCCATCCCCCGTCCCTCCCTCCCTCCCTCTCTCTCTGTACCTGTTGCATTGAGGCCAGACCAGCGAGCGGGCAAACCAGTAAGTCGCGGAACAGACAGTGTGAGTGGCGGGGTGTCGAGATGGCCTGAAGGATTGCCACTCACATGCAGGAACTATACGAGACTTAGGGTGAATATAGTGTATGATTTTAGTGTGAGATGAAAGGCTTGACTATATACTATTCTAACAAGTTAAACAAATACACTTAGTACGAATAGATCCTTAAAAACCAAAAATATGAAATAAGAAATATAAAATCTGTTATATATCTTACATGTAGATGATCATATACAGACTTCTTTCGATCTAGTGACAAAAAAGTGGTATCTCAAAACTAAAAATCTATTCATAATTCTATCAGATTCTATCATGTATACAGTATACAGTAACGAGCCATATACATTCACTTAGACTCTGTTTTTTTAACGAGGTGAAAAATCCTGACTCCTTGCTGCTTACTGACTGATATTTGATGTCAGGAGAAGGGAATACTACGCTTCTTCTAAATTTCAATTGTATTTTTTTCATAGTTAACCCATATTATCAGGTAAACAGAGGCATCATTTTAAGCATGAGACCTTAAGATAGAATGGATATTTTCGCCTTGGTAGAAAAAATAGACTATATTACGAGACTCTGTAATTACTTTGGCAACTATGGCAAATAATACTATGGACAGTAAATATAATAACAAAGGTTAATAACTATGGCAAAATATACAATGAAATAATGCAAAATAATGAATGGCTTGATAAACACGAAACTATGAGAATAATTTTTCAGAGAATGCAAAAGTATGTTAGAAAAGAAGTGGGTATTTCACGTTTTAAGCTAAATTATGTCAAAATAACTATGGCAAAATATACAATGAAATAATGCAAAATAATGAATGGCTTGATAAACACGAAACGATGAGAATAATTTTTCAAGAGAATGCAAAAGTATGTTAGAAAAGAAGTGGGTATTTCACGTTTTAAGCTAAATTATGTCAAAATAACTATGGCAAAATATACAATGAAATAATGCAAAATAATGAATGGCTTGATAAACACGAAACGATGAGAATAATTTTTCAAGAGAATGCAAAAGTATGTTAGAAAAGAAGTGGGTATTTCACGTTTTAAGCTAAATTTTTGTGAGTTAATGACTGAAGATTGAGTAAATTAAGGAAGTAAGCTTAAGTTTGTGACCTTTTGACTTTGTTTTAGGTGAAAATTAAGAATAAAACGAGTATTTCCGATAGTTATAATTCTCCAAAACGAGTAATCACCATTTCTGTCATCTAGTGGCGCTCTGGATGTCACCATAACGGATCAGAAACCCCAGTCAATATAAGCCTACATTTCAACTGTTCTTGTGACCTTTTTGACTTGTTCTGACGTGATAATTAAGAGTCTATTCATTCTTTCTACTGCTTTCTATCTTCATTCTTTTTTCTTTCTTTCTGGGAGGTCTTAGGGGAAATTAAGAGTCTATTCAATCTTTCTATCTTGATTCTTTTTTTCTTTCTTTCTGCGAGGGTAGGCAGAGGAAGAGGAAGAAGAAGTTGACAGAATAGAAGATGGGTGTTAAAAGATAGAGAAAGATAAGGAAAGGATGAAAAATATAATGAGAAGGAGGAGGAGGAAGGAAGAAAAGGCTGTTAGTTAAAAGGAGAAAGTAGGAAGAGAGGAAGAGGAAGGATGATAAAAGATAGAGAAAGATAAGGGAAGGGAGAGAACAAAATAAAGAGGAGTAGGAGAAAATGAAGAGTATTTTCACTCCTTCTCATTTGCGAGGGTAGGAAGAGGAAGAGGAAGAGGAAGAGGAAGAGTAGGAAGGATGAACAAGATGGAGAGAAGGAGAGAAGAGGAGAGAGAAGAGAGAGAGAGAGAGAGAGAGAAGAGAGAGGAGAGAGAGAGAGAGAGAGAGAGAGAGAGAGAGAGAGAGGAGAGAGAGAGAGAGAGAAGGAAGGGAAAGGAAGGAAGGAAGGAAGGAAGGAAGGAAGGAAGGAAGGAAGGAAGGAAGGAAGGAAGGAAGGAGAAGGAAGGAAGGAAGGAAGGAAGAAAGAAGAAAGAAAAAAGAAGAAAAAAGAAGAAAGAAAGAAAGAAAGAAAGGAAAGAAAGAAAGAAAGAAAAAAGAAAGAAGAAAGAAAAGAAGAAAGAAAGAAAGAAAGAGAAAGAAAGAAAATAGCTGAAGAAAAAGAAAAAAAAGAAGAAAGAAAGAAAGAAAGAAAGAAAGAAAGAAAGAAAGAAAAAAAGAAAGAAAGAAAGAAAAAGAAAGAAAAAAGAAAGAAAAGAAAGAAAGAAAGAAAGAAAGAAAGAAAGAAAGAAAGAAAGAAAGAAAGAAAGAAAGAAAGAAAGAAAGAAAGAAAGAAAGAAAGAAAGAAAGAAAGAAAGAAAGAAAGAAAGAAAGAAAGAAAGAAAGAAAGAAAGAAAGAAAGAAGAAAGAAAGGAAAGAAAGAAAGAAAGAAAGAAAGAAAGAAAGAAAGAAAGAAAGAAAGAAAGAAAGAAAGAAAGAAAGAAAGAAAGAAAGAAAGAAAGAAAGAAAGGAAATATGAATAAGGAGGAGGAGGAAGGGAAGAGAGGAGAGGAAGAAATAAAACGAAGGAGGATGTAGGCAGACTAGAAAATGGATGCTTAAAGATGAAGAGGGGGAAGGGAAGGGAGAGGAGGTAAGTGTAAAGAGGAGGAGCGAGGAAGGGAGAAAAGGCTGTTAGAAAGAGAGACAAAGAAGGCAGCATAGAAGAAGGATGATAAAGATGGAAATAAAGGATTGGAGGAAAAAAATATGGCAGAGGAGGAGGAGGAAGGGAGAAAAGTAAGGAAGAGTAGGAGGAAAGGAAAAAAGGTTCGTAGGAAGAGGGAAAAAGTAGGAAGACTAGAAGAAGGTGTTAAAAGATGGAAATAAGGGAAGAGAGAGAAGAATACGAATAAAGATAAGGAGAAAGAAGGGAGAACAGACAGTTAGGTAAAGAGGAAGAAGAGAAAAAGAATGATGGCTAAAAGATGGAAATGAGGAAATGGAGGAAATAAATAAGGAGGAGTAGTAGGAAGGGAGGAAAAAAGTAGAAGGAATAAGAAGGAAGGAGGAGGAGGAGGAGGAGGAGGAGGAGGAGGAGGAGGAGGAGGAGGAGGAGGAGGAGGAAGAAGAGGAAGAGGAAGAAGGAAAAAGGAAGGAGGAGGAGGAAGAGGAAATACGCAGAATAGAAGGAGGAGGAGGAGAAGGAGGAAGAGGAGGAGGTGTAGGAGGAGGAGGAAGAGGAAGAAGAAGAAGAGGAAGAAGGAAAAAGGAAGCAGGAGGAGGAAGAGGAAATACGTAGAATAGAAGGAGGAGGAGGAGAAGGAGGAAGAGGAGGAGGTGTAGGAGGAGGAGGAGGAGGAAGAGAAGGAGGAGGAGGAAGAGGAAATACGTAGAATAGAAGGAGGAGGAGGAGAAGGAGGAAGAGGAGGAGGTGTAGGAGGAGGAGGAGGAAGAGAAGGAGAAAGAGGAAGAGGAAATACGCAGAATAGAAGAAGGATTAAGGAAGAGGAGGAGGAAGAAGGGAGGAAAATGTGTTCAAGATTTGCCTCAGACGCAGCCAGGCTTTCCATTCAAGGCACCTTTTTTGCTGCCCTCCCCTGACCTGACTAGCATCCCACCTTTTTCTTGCTGACATTTCTTGCATGGCCTCTTTTTTTCTTTCTCTTCTTTTCATTATCTTTTTCATTCTTTCTTTTTCTTCTTTACTTCTTTTCCCTTCCTTTTCCTAACTTGCATTTTCTCTTTTTTTCTTGCTAACATTTTTTGGCATTTCCTCTTTTAATGACAATTTTTTCTTCGTTTTCTTTGTTTTCTGACATTTCTTTGCATTTTTTCTAGTTTTTTTTTTTTTTGGTATTTTTTTTTTTTCCTCTCTTCCTTTTCGCATTTTCGCATTTTCTCTTTCTTTCTTTCTTTCTTTCTTTCTTTCTTTTTCTTTCTTTTCTTTCTTTTCTTTCATTTTTTCTTCTTACTTGTTTCGCGTTCCTTCTTTTCTCTTTTTCTCTTATTACATTTCTCCGTTTTCTCATTTCTTTCTTTCTTTCGTATCTTTCTTATTTCTATCCTACAGGTTTCTTCCTTCCTTCATTCCTTCCCATTTCTTCATCTTATTCGCTTGTATATCATTTTTTTGATTATTTTATGCATATAATTTTTATATATATTTATTTATTTAACTATGTATGTCTGTATAGCTCTGTCTATCTATCTATCTATCTGTCTGTCTATCTATCTGTCTGTCTGTCTGTCTGTCTGTCTGTCTGTCTGTCTATCTATCTATCTATCGGTCTGTCTTTTCCTGTCTGTCTGTCTGTCTATCTGTCTGTCTGTCTGTCTGTCTGTCTGTTTGTCTTTTCTATGTATCTATCTATTTATCTATCTATCTATCTATCTTGAGAGAGAGAGAGAGAGAGAGAGAAGAGAGAGAGAGAGAGAGAGAGAGGAGAGAGAGAGAGAGAGAGAGGAGGAGAGAGAGAGAGAGAGAGAGAATCGACCTCCGGTGCTCATTACAGGATTTCTCTTCAGTTATTCAGGTCACGAAGTAGGCTTAGTGGTCGTGGTGGTGGCGAAATGGTCGGGAAATCGTGTGGTGCCTGGGTTCGACCCCTATACAATTTTTTTATTTTTTTATTTAATCAATTATTTTGTTTTCATATTTATTATCAACTGGGCCGCAAAGCCGCCTCCGGGCGGACTTTTTGGCTAGCTCCTGCGGAGGGCTATGGTGGGCCTTCGGCCCACCACCTGTGTTTGGTGGGCCAAAGGCCCACCAAAACATGGACTCCCCAGATAGCCCCTTCTAACTTTCCTGAAATCATGGATGTAGAAATGTATGTTTTTCCCCACACCCATTCACTCACCCATTACCCATCCCCCCCCACCCATTCACTCACCATTCCCAATCACCCCCCACCCATTAAACTCACCCATTACCCATCACCCCCCAAACCCATTCACTCACCATTACCCATCACCACACACCCATTCACTAAACCCATTACCCATCACCCCCCACCTTTTCCCCTCACCCATCACCCATCACCCCCCACCCATTCACTCACCCATCACCCCACACCCATTACCCATCACCCCACCCATTCACTCACCCATTACCCATCACCCTACATCAAGGTTTCCTCAATTCTCGCAACCCACTTTTGTTTTCACAATTCTCGCTAATAGGCTGCTAAAAAAAAAAAAAAAAAAAAAAAAAAAAGTGATCGGATCATCTCAAGATGGGCTTATGACCTTCCCCTGGGCAACCTGATTCCAAAATGTGCCATATGAGGTGTTTGCGCCACGGGGGGCGGAACCTATACCACACACACACACACACAGACAGACAGACAGACAGACAGACAGACAGACAGACAGACAACCACTTTCGCTTATATTATTATAGATTTAGTTTTTTTTATGAGGTGAAATTAAACGAGAGAATTTTTTAAAGTATTGATATATGTGGTTTTTTATAGAAATAGCTATTAATAATCTTTTTTGGGTTTTTTTAGTTTTAAAAATTTTATTATTTATATTATTTTTTTGGTTTTTGTTTGTTTGTTTTTTTTTTTTAAAAACATAAATTTTTTTTTCATTGTTGGTTTCTTAGGTTTTTTGAGAGAAACAAAATCATCTGGATTTATAGTGGTTTTATTTAGTTTATTATCGTAATTTTATTTTTATTGTTTTATATATAGTTTTTTTTATAATTATTTTATTTATAATGTTTTTTGCTCATTATCGTTATTTATTTATACACTGTTTTTTTTAATGTTTTTCTTAGTTATGAATATTCTTAGAAATGGAAGTTTATTTTATATAGAATCTTAATACTCAGTCGGACTTCTCTATCATTCAATAAAATATATTAACTACAATTTAAAAACAATAAACAGAACACTTAAGTATTACAACAAATAAACTACGGTACTCATATTTCCTCTTTAAAGGGTGGAGGCTAAAAACGGGTTATTTAGTTAATCCAACAAAATTGTTATTGTTATTGCAAGGTAAATATTACGTGTATTTAGGTGGCGATGTTAAAGTATATAACGCTGTGAACATTGCATTAATGTTATTGGCTGAGCTTAATGTTATACCCGTACTTACAGCGGATAGTAAATAGTGGATATAATTTGTGATAATAATAACGTAGCGATATATTGACTTTCCAAACAGTGCTGTGTACATTCAAGCGACGTATTTTAGGTAGTTTTATATTATTATATATTAGATATTAAAATTAGGTATTACGGTAGTAGAAGTAGTAGTAGTAGTAAGTAGTAGTAGTAGTATAGTAGTAGTAGTAGTAGTAGTAGTAGTAGTAGTAGTAGTAGTAGTATTAGGGTAGTAGAAGTAGTAGTAGTAGTAATAGTAGTATAGTAGTAGTAGTAGTAGTAGTAGTAGTAGTAGTAGTAGTAGTAGTAAGTAGTAGTAGTAGTCAGTAGTAGCAGTAGTCGTAGTAGTAGTAGTAGTAGTAGTAGTAGTAGTAGTAGTAGTAGTAGAAATTAGGGTAGTAGAAAGTAGTAGTAGTAGTAATAGTAATAGTAGTAGTAGTAGTAGTAGTAGTAGTATAGTAGCAGTAGTAGTTAGTAGTAGTAGTAGTAGAAGTAGTAGTAGTAGTAGTAGTAGTAGTAGTAGTAGTAGTAGTAGTAGCAGTATTAGGGTAGTAGAAGTAGTAGTAGTAGTAATAGTAGTAGTAGTAGTAGTAGTAGTAGTAGTAATAGTAGTAGTAGTAGAAGTATTATTATTATTATTATTATTATTATTATTATTATTATTAGTAGTAGTAGTAGTACATTCAAGCGATGTTTTTCTGGTACACATGTTAATGATTGCCTTTGAATAAAAAAAGAAGATACAGTATTACTAATTGCATAGAAACTGTATCTCTATCGTAATATGAGGGATGAATATAGATAGCGTTTATGTAGTACAGTGTAATAGATTGGCCCTTCTATAACGAGGGTATAAGTAATGAATGGTTGAGTACATAACGCTGTGCACATTGCAGTAGTGTTATTGGCTGTAATTAATGTTATACCCGTACTTACAGCGGCTGTGTTTTGTGATAATAACATAGCAATATATTGACTTTCCAAACAGTGGCGGGGCAATACCAAAACACTGTTACTTTGAAGTATACGCGTCTAGTCTGTTTTCAAATGTGGTTATTGTGCGGGCTGTCATAGCATAACATAGTGATAATGATAACATAGGTATATAATAACATGATAACATAGCGATATATTGGCTTTACAAACAGTGGTGTATACATTCAAGCGATGTTTTTCTGGCTCACTTGTTGCCTTTGAATAAAAAAATTAAAAAATGATAATATTGGTAATTGCATGCAAATAAAAAACTCCATTTATATCGTAATGTAAGGGATGAATATAGCGTTTATTTAGTACAGTGTAATATATTAGTACTTCTGTAATCATTCTGGCAACGTATTTATAAATAATTAGTCGCTGGCAATATCAAAACACATTTACTTTGAAGTATGATAAGTAGATAATGATGATAGTAACAGTAGTAATAGATGATAGTAATGATGATAGTAATAGTAGTAGTAGTAGTTAGTAGTAGTAGTAGTAGTAGTAGTAGTAGTTAGTAGTTAGTAGTATTAGTATTAGTATGTAGTAATAGTAGTAGTAGTAGTATGTAGTATAGTAGTAGTAGTAGTAGTAGTAGTAGAAGTAGTAGTAGTAGTAGTAGTAGTAGTAGTAGTAGTAGTAGTAGTAGTAGTAGTAGTAGTTAGTAGTAGTAGTATGTAGTAGTAGTAGTAGTAGTAGTAGTATGTAGTATAGTAGTAGTAGTAGTAGTAGTAGTAGTAGTAGTAGTAGTAGTAGTAGTAGTATGTAGTAGTAGTAGTAGTAGTAGTAGTAGTAGTATGTAGTAGTAGTAGTATGTAGTAGTATGTAGTAGTAGTAGTAGTAGTAGTAGTAGTAGTAGTAGTAGTATGTAGTAGTAGTAGTAGTAGTATGTAGTAGTAGTAGTAGTAGTAGTAGTAGTAGTAGTAGTAGTAGTAGTATGTAGTAGTAGTAGTAGTAGTAGTAGTAGTTAGTAGTAGTAGTATGTAGTAGTAGTAGTATGTAGTATGTAGTAATCAGCGGATAGGTAATGCAGATGTGTCCTATAGACCAGGTGTGTGGACGACAGATAGCCAGCATGTGTGTGTGTGTGTGTGTTTGTGTGCCAGAGTTGCC
>JACEEZ010011475.1:22500-25000 GCA_016584305.1 Chionoecetes opilio
TTTTTTTATTTTTTTATTTAATCAATTATTTTGTTTTCATATTTATTATCAACTAGCCGCAAAGCCGCCCTCCGGGCGGACTTTTTGGCTAGCTCCTGCGGAGGGCTATTGGTGGGCCTTCGGCCCACCACCTGTGTTTGGTGGGCCAAAG
Source organism: Chionoecetes opilio (assembly GCA_016584305.1). Taxonomy (NCBI): domain Eukaryota; kingdom Metazoa; phylum Arthropoda; class Malacostraca; order Decapoda; family Majidae; genus Chionoecetes; species Chionoecetes opilio. The sequence continues at coordinate 22,652 of JACEEZ010011475.1, forward strand.
GCCCACCAAACATGGACTCTCCAGATAGCCCCTTCTAACTTTCCTGAAATCATGGATGTAGAAATGTATGTATTCCCCACACCCATTCACTCACCCATTACCCATCACCCCCCACCCATTCACTCACCCATTACCAATCACCTCCCACCCATTCACTCACCCATTACCCATCACCTCCCACCCATTCACTCACCCATTACCCATCACCACACACCCATTCACTCACCCATTACCCATCACCCCCCACCTATTCCCTCACCCATCACCCATCACCCCCCACCCATTCACTCACCCATCACCCCACACCCATTACCCATCACCCCACCCATTCACTCACCCATTACCCATCACCCTACATCAAGGTTTCCTCAATTCTCGCAACCCACTTTTGTTTTCACAATTCTCGCTAATAGGCTGCTAAAAAAAAAAAAAAAAAAAAAAAAAAAAAGTGATCGGATCATCTCATAGATGGGCTTATGACCTTCCCCTGGTCAACCTGATTCCAAAAATGTGCCATATGAGGTGTTTGCGCCACGGGGGGCGGAACCTATACCACACACACACACACACAGACAGACAGACAGACAGACAGACAGACAGACAGACAGACAGACACACTTTCGCTTATATTATTATAGATTTAGTTTTTTTTATGAGGTGAAATTAAACGAGAGAATTTTATAAAGTATTGATATATGTGGTTTTTTTATAGACTAGCTATTAATAATCTTTTTGGTTTTTATAGTTTTAAAATTTTATTATTTATATTATTTTTTTGGTTTTTGTTTGTTTTGTTTTGTTTTAAAATCATAATTTATTTTTCATTGTTGGTTTCTTAGGTTTTTTGAGAGAAACAAAATCATCTTGGATTTATAGTGGTTTTATTTAGTTTTATTATCGTAATTTTATTTTTATTGTTTTATATATAGTTTTATTATAATTATTTTATTTATAATGTTTTTTGCTCCATTATCGTTATTTTATTTATAACACTGTTTTTTTTAATGTTTTTCTTAGTTATGAATATTCTTAGAAATGGAAGTTTATTTTATATAGAATCTTAATACTCAGTCAGGACTTCTCTATCATTCAATAAAATATATTAACTACAATTAATAACAATAAACAGAACACTTAAGTATTACAACAAATAAACTACGGTACTCATATTACCTCTTTAAGGCTGGGAGGCTAAAAACGGGTTATTTAGTTAATCCAACAAAATTGTTATTGTTATTGCAAGGTAAATATTACGTGTATTTAGGTGGCGATGTTAAAGTATATAACGCTGTGAACATTGCATTAATGTTATTGGCTGAGCTTAATGTTATACCCGTACTTACAGCGGATAGTAAATAGTGGATATAATTTGTGATAATAATAACGTAGCGATATATTGACTTTCCAAACAGTGCTGTGTACATTCAAGCGACGTATTTTAGGTAGTTTTATATTATTATATATTAGATATTAAAATTAGGTATTACGGTAGTAGAAGTAGTAGTAGTAGTAGTAGTAGTAGTAGTAGTAGTAGTAGTAGTAGTAGTAGTAGTAGTAGTAGTAGTAGTAGTAGTATTAGGGTAGTAGAAGTAGTAGTAGTAGTAATAGTAGTAGTAGTAGTAGTAGTAGTAGTAGTAGTAGTAGTAGTAGTAGTAGTAGTAGTAGTAGTAGTAGCAGTAGTAGCAGTAGTCGTAGTAGTAGTAGTAGTAGTAGTAGTAGTAGTAGTAGTAGTAGTAGTATTAGGGTAGTAGAAGTAGTAGTAGTAGTAATAGTAGTAGTAGTAGTAGTAGTAGTAGTAGTAGTAGTAGCAGTAGTAGTAGTAGTAGTAGTAGTAGAAGTAGTAGTAGTAGTAGTAGTAGTAGTAGTAGTAGTAGTAGTAGTAGCAGTATTAGGGTAGTAGAAGTAGTAGTAGTAGTAATAGTAGTAGTATTAGTAGTGAGTAGTAGTAGTAGTAATAGTAGTAGTAGTAGAAGTATTATTTTATTATATTATTATATATATTATATTATTATTAGTATAGTAGTAGTACATTCAAGCGATGTTTTCTGGTACACATGTTAATGATTGCCTTTGAATAAAAAAAAGAAGATACAGTATTACTAATTGCATAGAAACTGTATCTCTATCGTAATATGAGGGATGAATATAGATAGCGTTTATGTAGTACAGTGTAATAGATTGGCCCTTCTATAACGAGGGTATAAGTAATGAATGGTTGAGTACATAACGCTGTGCACATTGCAGTAGTGTTATTGGCTGTAATTAATGTTATACCCGTACTTACAGCGGCTGTGTTTTGTGATAATAACACAGCAATATATTGACTTTCCAAACAGTGGCGGGGCAATA
>JACEEZ010011475.1:30000-32500 GCA_016584305.1 Chionoecetes opilio
TGTTAACGAAGTACAGCGGGAAAAAGGGTTTAGGTGTCACACAGTAAATCGAAAAACCCGTCCGCTGCCTAGTGCCCGTAAAAAGGCAAAATGATGTTGGGCTTTTTTAAAAAGTAATTTGAAAATAAAAATCCCAAAGTAAGACACAATTTTACACGCCTTGGTTAGGCCCCACAGGAATATGCCGTTCAATTCTGGTTTGCCCCGTTTGTAAAAGATCAAGCCAAATTGGAATCAGTGCAAAAGAGAGCAACCAAAAAAATTTCCCTCTCTCGAAATTCATCTTTGAAAAGAACTGCGGAAAATTTAAAATGTTTTTCCCTTTAAAAGGGGAGAATCCCTGGGGGCTTGATAAAAAATTTAAGATCCTAAAAGGTTTTGATGTATTAATCAAGAGAACCTATTTGAGCTTTCAAATCAATGCAACAAGAAATAATGGTTTTTTTAAAATAAACGGGCAACGTTGCATCCCCACTCCGTAAAAATTTTTTCAATGTTAGAGTGTTTATCGATGGAAAAGTTACCCGCAAATGTTGTTTGGGGCCAGCACAATAACACATTTAAAAACAGACTTGACGCGCCCGTAAAATAAATGGGTATTGATAGTGCGAATTTGACTAGTCCCCCGTATCGATTAGTGTAGGGAGTGGGAGTTGAGTTAGTTTTTATATCCTATCATTCGCACTAGAAAAATTTCCCTGTTCCCATCCTCTTTGGGGGAAAGGTATCATTTCCAAGTTTTTTTACAAGTAGTTGAATTATAGTATGTAGTTCAACAGTACCCCCGTAGGACCAATGGTCTCCGGGGGTTGTTTTCCCATGTAACCCATGTAATCCTCCTCCTCCTCCTCCTCTACATAATATATAAAGACTTAAGCCAGGTACTCCCACCTCACAACGTCCCCAAGCAACCATTATACTCCTCCTCCTCCTCCTCCTCCTCCTCCTCATAACAGTGTCAACAACTCCTAACCCTGTGTCTGTCTCCCTCCCGGTGTCTCCCTGCGGCACTCCCTCCAGGCAATCACGTTCCGGGGATGAGGGGCTTAGCTGACGTGATCCATGGACGAGGCGGGCTGTTACGTGCGGGAGGTTGTTGGAGACGCGGTAGTGGGTGGCAGGCTGGATTGAGGCGCGTTTTGGGGGAGTATTAGGGAGAGGGTGTAGTGTCATTCACCTATGGTCTTGTCCACGTGATCCGGACTCGCGATCGCCAGTTTCACACTCCCGGTGGCACATTCCCGTTTTCTGGAACAGTATGTCGCGTTTACTCGTGAACACGTCACGTTAGGTCACGTTAGGCTACGTTAGGTTACGTTAGGTTACGGTCAGGTTTCCCGGAATTAAAACTATAATTTTGTGTGAGAATCACAGTAAGGATATTTTCGAGAAAGTCCTATGGTTAGTTTCGGAGCTACAGCCAAGTGTCTTCACTCGGAAACCACATACTACTCCCATAGAGTTGGGGAATATGCCTCCCGTTGCAAGCTTGGAGCTCATTATTACCGATCTTTGGGTAATGCTGGGACCTCACACACTACACCCCCCCATTCACTTCCTTAAGGGGGACAGTGTAAGCCCGAATTTGTCAGTGGAAAAATCCCCGGGAACGAAGGGGTCTGGGGATCGAACGCCGGAGCACAGAATGGCTCTTGACGCTCTAACCCACCGAGCCGTCTAGGCGGTGTAGTTCCAGACAGGTGTGTGTGTGTGTGTGTGTTTGTGTGTGTGTGTGTGTGTGTGTGTGTGTGTGTGTGTGTTTGTGTGCGTGTGTGTGTGTGTGTGTGTGTGTGTGTGTGTGTGTGTGTGTGTGTGTGTGTGTGTGTGTGTGTGTGTGTTTGCCATTCGTGTAAACATCCCACAGTTTATTTATGGCCTAATTAAATATTGATGCTGTCAAGAGTACAATATTAATGATGGTGCCCCGCGCTAAGCTTATATAGGGTGCCTTGCGTGTCTACCTTTGTCATGGTGTGCCTTATAGTGGCTCAACACCACACCACACACACCACACACCACGCACACTACCACACACACAACACACACACACACACACACACCACACCACCATACACACCAACACACACACACACAACACACACTCACACACATCCCGTGGTGTGTGTGTGTGTTGTCGTGTGTGTGTGTGGTGTGGTGGTGTTGTGTCGTGTGTGTGTGTGTGTGTGTTGTATGTGTGTGTGTGTGTGGCCTGCAATACATACACATGCACACACACTTAAGAAGACCCCTCCCTCCCTGTAGTCACATATGGTATAATGACTGCAGGCTTGTAAGTGCTAAGACCAAAGCCATGTACCACTGTGGGTCTGGCTTTCGAGTGCTTCCCGTTGTTTGTGTTAAGGTGACAATTAAGGAAGTATGAGAGAGACCAGAAGTATTATAAAAAGTTCCCACGTATTTTCTAGATATGAAATTATTTTTTTCTTTTCTTCCCTGTTTTTGTTAACCCCTTCACACCCAGATCTTTCCTTTGCTATAT
>JACEEZ010011475.1:37500-40000 GCA_016584305.1 Chionoecetes opilio
CGTATCTTATTTTCCAACGTATCGGTAAATACATACATTACCCCAATAATCAGCGTGCGTTCTTTATTCACGTGTTAATTAAAGTCGTAATTACTGCGAACACCTGTGAGCTAATTCCTCATTATCATAATTATCAACAAAGAAAATAATGCTACGTGTCTGCTTTCGTAATTCAGGTTCATACATTTTTTCGGGGGATATTTTGTAAGGACTTTTATTGTTTTTTTTCTTCTCAATGGTGTTTTCAATGCTCCTAAGGTCATAGTGTTATAAGATACATACTAGGTTAGGTGTTTATTTGTTGATAGAGAGTAGAAAGTTGATATGAAGAAAGATAGGTTAGGTCAAAGACTACTGTATACTAGGTTAGGTTAGGTTAGATACTTTATCTTATCCTTCTTATTATTGTTTTTACTGATAAATAGACCTAACCTAACCTAACCTAACCTAACCAAACCTAACCTAACCTAACCTAACCTAACCTAACCAAACCAAACCTAACCTAACCTAACCTAACCTAACCTAACCTACCCTCCCCTAACCAAACCTAACCAAACCAAACCTAACCTAACCTACCCTCCCCTAACCAAACCTAACCAAACCTAACCTAACCTAACCTAACCTAACCTACCCTAACCAAACCTAACCAAACCTAACCAAACCAAACCTAACCTAACCTAACCTAACCTAACCTAACCTAACCTAACCTACCCTCCCCTAACCTAACCTAACCAAACCTAACCAAACCTAACCAAACCTAACCTAACCTAACCTAACCTAACCAACCTAACCTAACCTAACCTAACCTAACCTAACCTATAGAGGAGTCTTTGGTTAGGTCTACTTATCAGTAAAAACAATAATAAGAAGGATAAGATAAAGAAGACGAATAACAGTAAAATAGAATGATGAAGATGAAGAAGAAAAAGACGTAGAAAAAGAAGAAGAAAAAAGAAGAGTAATTAATTTTGTTTTATTTATTACAACTTCTGTCGGACTGTTTTTTTTTTTTTTTTTTTTTTATTTTATTATTATTATTTTTTTTTTTTACAGAATTTTTTTTTATTTACAATTTTTTTTTTACACAAATTACCCAAAAAATATAATAGTCTTGTTGTAAAAGACGCAAAATGTATTAATGTATAGCGCGTGGATTACTTGTCAGGGTAAAGGAGTTGTTAGTTAAACGTGGCAAGGTGATCCCGTAGAGTTTTAACACGTTATTTCGTAGCGCCTGGAGGTAGATTTTTTTTTTTTTTTTTTTTTTTTTTTTTTTTTTTTTTTTTTTTTTTTTTTTTTTTTTTTTTTTTTTTTTTTTTACATTTAAACCTATAGCGCCTGTGGGCAGACTTTTTTTTTATAACATTTGAACCTATAGCGCGTGTAGGCAGTGACCTCCAGGGCTGTGATGGCAGGCCCTGGTGGTTCACTTGAAAGCTGTGATGGCAGGCCCTGGTGGTTCACTTAAGGGCTGTGATGGCAGGCCCTGGTGGTTCACTTGAAGGCTGTGATGGCAGGCCCTGGTGGTTCACTTGAAAGCTGTGATGGCAGGCCCTGGTGGTTCACTTGAGGGCTGTGATGGCAGGCCCTGGTGGTTCACTTGGAGGCTGTGATGGCAGGCCTTGGTGGTTCACTTGAAGGCTGTGATGGCAGGCCCTGGTGGTTCACTTGGAGGCTGTGATGGCAGGCCCTGGTGGTTCACTTGAGGGCTGTGATGGCAGGCCCTGGTGGTTCACTTGAAGGCTGTGATGGCAGGCCCTGGTGGTTCACTTGAGGGCTGTGATGGCAGGCCCTGGTGGTTCACTTGAAGGCTGTGATGGCAGGCCCTGGTGGTTCACTTGAAGGCTGTGATGGCAGGCCCTGGTGGTTCACTTGAGGGCTGTGATGGCAGGCCCTGGTGGTTCACTTGAGGGCTGTGATGGCAGGCCCTGGTGGTTCACTTGAGGGCTGTGATGGTTGGTTTCCCTTGGTTGCGCAGGCAGGATTTTGATAGGAATTCACAGGACAGCTGTATGAGCTGACAGGAACTACCATGTGTAGGTCTCCCGGCCTCTTGTGGCTTCCTTATTTTCTTATGTCCTTATGAGTGGATCCTCTCCAAACATGAGAGACATACTCCTTACATGGGCGATATATGACTCCTGTAAAGAGCAAGCAGATGGGAGGAAGAAAATTATGAATAGATGAATAGTTAAGTCAGTTTGAAGGAGGTTGTGTGTAAGCAGGAGTGTGTAGGAAGGAAGGAAGGAAGGAAGGAAGGAAGGAAGGAAGGAAGGAAGGAAGGAAGGAAGGAAGGAGAGTGTGAGGAAGGAGGAGGATGAAGGAAGGAAGGAAGGAGGAGTGTGCAGGAAGGGGGAGGATGAAGGAAGGAAGGAGGAGTGTGCAGGAAGGGGGAGATGAAGGAAGGAAGGAGGAGTGTGCAGGAAGGGGGAGGATGAAGGAAGGAAGGCAGAGGCAGGAGTGTGCAGGAAGGGGGAGGATGAAGGATGTGATAGGAGGA
>JACEEZ010011475.1:55000-80000 GCA_016584305.1 Chionoecetes opilio
GTTTTTTTTATTGAATCCAACTAGAAATTAACGGTTTTTTTTATTGAATCCAACTAGAAATTAACGTTTTTTTTTATTGAATCCAACTAGAAATTAACGTTTTTTTATTGAATCCAACTAGAAATTAACGTTTTTTTATTGAATCCAACTAGAAATTAACGTTTTTTTATTGAATCCAACTAGAAATTAACGGTTTTTTTTTTTAATCCAACTAGAAATTAACGGTTTTTTATTGAATCCAACTAGAAATTAACGTTTTTTTTTATTGAATCCAACTAGAAATTAACGTTTTTTTTTATTGAATCCAACTAGAAATTAACAGTTTTTTTTATTGAATCCAACTAGAAATTAACGGTTTTTTTTATTGAATCCAACTAGAAATTAACGGTTTTTTATTGAATCCAACTAGAAATTAACGTTTTTTTATTGAATCCAACTAGAAACTAACAGTTTTTTTTATTGAATCCAACTAGAAATTAACGTTTTTTTTATTGAATTGAAGTAGAAATGAACGTTATTTTTTTATTAGACAAGTAGAAATATTTTTTTTTTTTTATTGAATCTAAGTAGAAATACGTTTTTTTTGTAGTCACAGGTTTTATATTCCTAGAAAGAGCTCCCTCCCTTGGATAAAGAGGAAACGTTTTAGAGTCAGGTATCAGAATAAGCCTTTAATAATAATTGTGATCATATTCCATGCACATGATGTCATTATTACTAAGATTATGTCACAACTTTGCCATAAAACTCTTTGGTAGAAGTTGACAGAGAGAAAAAGCTCCGATATTAGGTTTCTGGAATAGCTAGTCAAAGGAGGAAGGAAAGAGGGAAGGAGGGTATAGGAAGGAAGGAAGGAAGGAAGAAGGAAAGGAAGGAAGGGAAAGGAGGAAGGGAAGAAGGAAAGGAAGGAAGGAAGGAAGAGAAGGAAAGGGAAAGGAAGGAGAAGGGAAGGAGGAAGGAAGGAAGGAAGGAAGGAAGGAAAGGAAGGAAGGAGAGGAAGGAAGGAAGGAAGGAAGGAAAGGAAGAAAGAAGGAAGGAAAGGAAGGAAGGAAGGAAGGAAGAAGGTAAGGAAGAAGAGAAGGAAAGGAAGGAAGGAAGGAAGAAGGAAAGAGGAAGGAAGGAAAGAGGAAGGGTAAGGGCGGATGCAAGCTTGCCAGGCACAATATTGTAATATTGAGATAAGTTTTATAAGTGCAAAGTAAGATCGAAATATACTTCGTTTTTTTTTGAAGTGTGAAGTAAAGGATCGATAATATATTTGAGAGGTTTTTTTATAAGGCAAAGTAAAGATCGAACATACGAACTTAAGTAGACAATCAAAATACTTTTATAAAGAGAGAGAGTAAGAGAGAGAGAGAGAAAAGGCAGAAGAAAGAAAGAGAGAGAGGAGAGAGAGAGAGAGAAGAGAGAGAGAGAGAGAGAGAGAGAGGAGAGAGAGAGAGAGAGAGAGAGAGAAAAAAAAAAAAAACTAAACTAAACGGATAAGTAAATTTTTTTTAGTTCCTGTCCTCTCATATTCCTCCTCCTCCTCCTTCCTCCTCCTCCTCCTCCTCCTCCTCCTCCTCCTCCTCCTCCTCCCCTCCTCCTCCTCCTCCTCTCTTCTACCTCTTCCTCCTCCTCCTCCTCCTCCTCCTCCTCCTCCTCCTCCTCCTCCTCCTCCTCCTCCTCCTCCTCCTCCTCCTCCTCCTCCTCCTCCTCCTCCTCCTCCTCCTCTTCTACCTCTACCTCTTCCTCCTCCTCCTCCTCCTCTATATAATAATACTACATAAGCTTAAGAAAAACTAACCATATTTTCCATTACTAATAAAAAACATTAACTGATATGTGTAACTATTCCCCTAAGTCAGCTTAAAATACCCTGTACAAAAAAAAAAATATACCTGGGTACATTGACCTATTGGCGATGACGTTGTAATCAGTCTCACCTTTTGATAGTAAAGCCGATGTGTTGATTCAAATGATGTAATATTAGATATGTCAAACTTTTTTTCCTGTCCTAGTTTTTCCGTAGCGTTGATTCAGTTCTCACTTTTATATTGTCTGTTTCGGATTCAGTTTAAAGTATTAATATAGTCTATTTTTTTTAACAAGGCAAAAAATCCATTCTATCTTAAGGTCTCATGCTTAAAATGATGCCTGTGTTTACCTGATAATAGGGTTAACTATGATAAAATACAGCTGACATTTAGAAGAAGCGTAGTATTCCTTTCTCCTGGCATATATCCATTCTATCTTAAGGTCTCATGCTTAAAATGATGCCTATGTTTACCTGATAATAGGGTTAACTATGATAAAATACAGCTGACATTTAGAAGAAGCGTAGTATTCCCTTCTCCTGGCATATATCCATTCTATCTTAAGGTCTCATGCTTAAAATGATGCCTATGTTTACCTGATAATAGGGTTAACTATGATAAAATACAGCTGACATTTAGAAGAAGCGTAGTATTCCTTTCTCCTGGCATATATCCATTCTATCTTAAGGTCTCATGCTTAAAATGATGCCTATGTTTACCTGATAATAGGGTTAACTATGATAAAATACAGCTGACATTTAGAAGAAGCGTAGTATTCCCTTCTCCTGGCATATATCCATTCTATCTTAAGGTCTCATGCTTAAAATGATGCCTATGTTTACCTGATAATAGGGTTAACTATGATAAAATACAGCTGACATTTAGAAGAAGCGTAGTATTCCTTTCTCCTGGCATATATCCATTCTATCTTAAGGTCTCATGCTTAAAATGATGCCTATGTTTACCTGATAATAGGGTTAACTATGATAAAATACAGCTGACATTTAGAAGAAGCGTAGTATTCCTTTCTCCTGGCATATATCCATTCTATCTTAAGGTCTCATGCTTAAAATGATACCTATGTTTACCTGATAATAGGGTTAACTATGATAAAATACAGCTGACATTTAGAAGAAGCGTAGTATTCCTTTCTCCTGGCATATATCCATTCTATCTTAAGGTCTCATGCTTAAAATGATGCCTATGTTTACCTGATAATAGGGTTAACTATGATAAAATACAGCTGACATTTAGAAGAAGCGTAGTATTCCTTTCTCCTGGCATATATCCATCCTATCTTAAGGTCTCATGCTTAAAATGATGCCTATGTTTACCTGATAATAGGGTTAACTATGATAAAATACAGCTGACATTTAGAAGAAGCGTAGTATTCCTTTCTCCTGGCATATATCCATTCTATCTTAAGGTCTCATGCTTAAAATGATGCCTATGTTTACCTGATAATAGGGTTAACTATGATAAAATACAGCTGACATTTAGAAGAAGCGTAGTATTCCCTTCTCCTGGCATATATCCATTCTATCTTAAGGTCTCATGCTTAAAATGATGCCTATGTTTACCTGATAATAGGGTTAACTATGATAAAATACAGCTGACATTTAGAAGAAGCGTAGTATTCCTTTCTCCTGGCATATATCCATTCTATCTTAAGGTCTCATGCTTAAAATGATGCCTATGTTTACCTGATAATAGGGTTAACTATGATAAAATACAGCTGACATTTAGAAGAAGCGTAGTATTCCTTTCTCCTGGCATATATCCATTCTATCTTAAGGTCTCATGCTTAAAATGATGCCTATGTTTACCTGATAATAGGGTTAACTATGATAAAATACAGCTGACATTTAGAAGAAGCGTAGTATTCCTTTCTCCTGGCATATATCCATTCTATCTTAAGGTCTCATGCTTAAAATGATGCCTATGTTTACCTGATAATAGGGTTAACTATGATAAAATACAGCTGACATTTAGAAGAAGCGTAGTATTCCTTTCTCCTGGCATATATCCATCCTATCTTAAGGTCTCATGCTTAAAATGATGCCTATGTTTACCTGATAATAGGGTTAACTATGATAAAATACAGCTGACATTTAGAAGAAGCGTAGTATTCCTTTCTCCTGGCATATATCCATTCTATCTTAAGGTCTCATGCTTAAAATGATGCCTGTGTTTACCTGATAATAGGGTTAACTATGATAAAATACAGCTGACATTTAGAAGAAGCGTAGTATTCCCTTCTCCTGACATTAAATATCAGTCAGTGAGCAGCAAGGGGGCAGGATTTTTTGCCAAGTTAAAAAAAATAGACTGTAGTGTAAAGTGTCTAAATAATTAAACTTGAATCCCTGACGATCTAAAGTATGTTCGATTTTTTACTCAACACTTATAAAAAACTCAAGGGTGTTTATTTTTGTTACTTTACACTTATGAAAAAAACTCTTAAGTATGTTCGACTCTTTTTACTTTGCACTTAAAAAAAAAACTAAGTAAAAATATACACAGAGCTTACTTACTTACTTACTGCTTCTTTTAAGTAATGAAAAATATCGTTGGTTTTCGTTTTAAGTGCATAGAGAAGCAGTCTATACAAACATGAACATCTGTGACGTGGACATAAAAAAGAAGGAAAAGTATGTAGTGAGGGAGAAAAGTATGTAGTGAGGGAGAAAAGTATGTAGTGAGGGAGAAAAGTATGTAGTGAGGGAGAAAAGTATGTAGTGAGGGAGAAAAGTATGTAGTGAGGGAGAAAAGATAAGCTAAAAAAGAAATGGTGGATAAGAAAGTATATTTTAAGATCCTGTGATATATGATATGTGATGGAGTATTATATCTCTCTCTCTCTCTCTCTCTCTCTCTCTCTCTCTCTCTCTCTCTCTCTCTCTCCTCTCTCTCTCTCTCTCTCTCTCTCTCTCTCTCTCTCTCTCTCTCTCTCTCTCTCTCTCTCTCTCTCTCTCTCTCTCTCTCTCTCTCTCTCTCTCTCTCTCTCTCTCTCTCTCTCTCTCTCTCTCTCTCTCTCTCTCTCTCTCTCTCTCTCTCTCTCTCTCTCTCTCGCTCTCTCTATTCAAGCAGTATTTCACACATTCACCGTGGCTTCCATGGCGACCTTGAACCCTAGTATCGCCAAGGATTACTGGGAGACTAAGGAAAATAATGGCTTGGAATATTTTTGGTCCCAGTGGGGTGGACACTTCACAAAGGCTAATACCCCGGTGTCACCGGGCTTAAGTCGTGTTCACGATGGGTTTGCGATGTCTTTTTTGGCTGTTCGCAACTTGGACGCAACGAGGATTAAGTAGGAATAGATCGGTGTACAATCCATTCTACGATTTTTTAACGCAAGCAGGATTTGCTGCATGCAGCATTTCCTCCTTGCGACAAAAACATCGGATCGACCACGTAGATAGGACGCAGATTAATCTGAGATACACCGCCTACCGACCCCCTACCACTCGCAGAATAGTCTGCATTAAATTGCCATTCGCGGACTAGTCTGCGGAAAGTCTCAGAACAGTCTGCGTTTGATCGGCAAATAAACAAAATAATTTGAATTTTGTCCAGGTTCTTCCAGGTGTTCGCAGATCGTTCGCGGAGTGTTCGGCGATAGGACGCAGACTGTTAGCAGATAAGACGCAGACTAGAAAATTAATTTTCCCCCAATTTTTATATTTTTTCTCCCGATCGGTTGCAGACTGTTCGCAGACTGTTCGCAGAGTGATTGCTTCCTAACGCAGAATAGTCTGCGTTAGGGTAAGGTTTTGTCGAAACCTCAACTTGAACGCAGCGTATTTTTAACGGTAACCCATCGTGAACACGACTTAAGCCCGGTGAGGCCGGGCTATAAAACGAACACCAGGTCACCTACTACTACTTATGTAAATAGACAATAGTGTAGATAGATAATATAAATTCTGTAGATGTATATGTGTAAATAGTAGTATAAGAGTGATAGTAGTTGTAGTAGTAGTAGTAGTAGTAGTAGTAGTAGTAGTAGTAGTAGTAGTAGTAGTAGTAGTAGAGTAGTAGTAGTAGTAGTAGTAGTAGTAGTAGTAGTAGTAGTAGTAGCAACATACCCAATACAGTCTTCCATCACACGGTCCCTAACATATCATAACGTATATTTGCAGGGTGGGCGAGGAGTAGTAGTAGTAGTAGTAGTAGTAGTAGTAGTAGTTATAGTAGTAGTAGTAATAGTAGTAGTAGTAATAGTAGTAGTAGTAGTAGTAGTAGTAGTAGTAGTAGTAGTAGTTAAGTTAGTAAGATAGTAGTAGTAGTAGTAGTAGTAGTAGTAGTAGTAAAGTAGATAGTAGTAGTAGTAGTAGTAGTAGTATAGTAGTAGTAGTAGAGTAGTAGTAGTAAGTAGTAGTAGTAGTAGTAGTAGTAGTAGTTAGTAGAATAGTAGTTAGTAGTAAGTTAGTATAGTAGTAGTAGTAAGTAGTTAGTAGTAGTAGTAAGTAGTAGTAGTATAGATAGTAGTAGTAGAAAGTATGTAGTAAGTAGTAGTTAGTAGTAGTAGTAGTAAGTAGTATATAGTAGTAGTAGTAGTAGTAGTAGTATAGTAGTCAGTAGAGTAGTTAGTAGTAGTTAGTAGTAGTAGTAGTAGTAGTAGTAGTAGTAGTAAGTAGTAGTAGTAGAAGTAGTAGTAGTAGTAGTAGTATAGTAGAGATAGTAGTAGTAGTAGTAGTAGTAGTAGTAGTAGTAGTAGTAGTAGTAGTAGTAGTAGTAGCAGCAGTAACACTAAACTAATCTTAAAATCTAAATCTTTATCGCTAAATCTCTAAAAGCTAATCTTACATCGCACGGTCTCCTAATCTATCGTGACCTCTCTTTGCAGGGTGGGCGAGGTGGACGGTGCGTGGCTGGAGCAGTTCACCACCCTGGGTTGGCGCCACAGCGAGACCCTGAGGACGCTGAGGGCCCAGGGGCGTCAGGGCTCCAGGGACACGCCGCCTGACATCTTCGCCTCCCTCAGGAAACATGAGCTGCGACTCTCCAAAAATGACGTGAGTGATTGGAATGTTTGGGAAAATAGTATTGGAGAAAATGTCATAAAATTGTAGTAGGAAAAATGGCACATAAAAGCAATGGCATCTAATAGTGTAGGTTTTTTTTTCCTGTGCCATTATTTCCTGTACCATTATTTCCTGTGCCATTATCTCCTGCGCCATTTATTCTTGTACTATTATTTCCTGTGCCATTATCTCCTGTGCCATTTATTCTTGTACCATTATTTCCTGTGCCATTATCTCCTGTGCCATTTATTCTTGTACCATTATTTCCTGTGCCATTATCTCCTGTGCCATTTATTCTTGTACCATTATTTCCTGTGCCATTATCTCCTGCGCCATTTATTCTTGTACCATTATTTCCTGTGCCATTATCTCCTGCGCCATTTATTCTTGTACCATTATTTCCTGTGCCATTATCTCCTGCGCCATTTATTCTTGTACCATTATTTCCTGTGCCATTATCTCCTGCGCCATTTATTCTTGTACCATTATTTCCTGTGCCATTATCTCCTGCGCCATTTATTCTTGTACCATTATTTCCTGTGCCATTATCTCCTGCGCCATTTATTCTTGTACCATTATTTCCTGTGCCATTATCTCCTGCGCCATTTATTCTTGTACCATTATTTCCTGTGCCATTATCTCCTGCGCCATTTATTCTTGTACCATTATTTCCTGTGCCATTATCTCCTGCGCCATTTATTCTTGTACCATTATTTCCTGTGCCATTATCTCCTGCGCCATTTATTCTTGTACCATTATTTCCTGTGCCATTATCTCCTGTGCCATTTATTCTTGTACCATTATTTCCTGTGCCATTATCTCCTGCGCCATTTTTTCTTGTACCATTATTTCCTGTGACAATTAATTCCTGTGCCATTTTTTCTTGGTCTATAAACCATTAAACAGTCTATAAACCATAAACCACACAAACAGTCTATAAACCATTAAACAGTCTATAAACCATAAACCACACAAACAGTCTGTAAACCATTAAACAGTCTATAAACCATAAACCACACAAACAGTCTATAAACCATTAAACAGTCTATAAACCATTAAACAGTCTATAAACCATAAACCACACAAACAGTCTATAAACCATTAAACAGTCTATAAACCATTAAACAGTCTATAAACCATTAAACAGTCTATAAACCATTAAACAGTCTATAAACCATTAAACAGTCTATAAACCATTAAACAGTCTATAAACCATTAAACAGTCTATAAACCATAAACCACACAAACAGTCTATAAACCACACAAACCGCCTCTGCTCACTAAACCTCCATTGGACAGTCTCGCATTACCTATCTATCTCTTTTCCTGGACGTCATATGAGTGTGTGATCATAAGTCTCTGTCTGACCTCCCTCCCTGCCTCTGTGTGTAAGGGAGTCTGGGTGGGTCCCGCAGGCAGACCCCCGGCACGGCTTACGTGTTCGGAGCGGAGAGGACCAGCTTAGCCTCTCAGATCCCGCCCGTCCACACATTTTATACTTTGTTCCTTAGACTCGGTAACTATGATGGAAAAGGCTGATGCTGCTTTTACTATTATTGCTGCTGTTACTACTACTACTACTGCTACTTCTACTACTACTACTATTACTTCTACTACTACTACTACTACTACTACTACTACTACTACTACTACTACTACTACTACTCTACTACTACTACTACTACTACTACTACTACTGCTACTTCTACTACTACTACTATTACTTCTACTACTACTACTACTACTACTACTACTACTACTACTACTACTACTACTACTACTACTACTTCTACTACTACTACTACTACTTCTATTACTACTACTACTACTACTATTACTTCTACTACTACTACTACTACTACTACTACTACTACTACTACTACTACTACTTCTACTACTACTACTACTACTACTACTACTACTACTACTACTACTACTACTACGCGTATGACGGGTGTCAGGAGGGATGGTACCAACCAGCTGAGAGGAGTGAGCCGCAAGGTGGATGTTTTCATAGGCAGAGTGCATTTAGATTTTACCAGTGATGATACTGATCAATATATTAAAGATACATTTAACATTGAAGTTGAAAAAAATAGAACAACTATAAATTTTATCAACAGTTTATAATGCTTTTAAGGTAACTACTACTACTTACTCTTAGTGAAAGAGATAAACTTTTTAATCCTGATTTATGGTCAGAGGATATGATCGTAAATAAGTTTTATGCTCGCAAATCTAAAGATAATAATACCTTTTTAATTTTTTGTGTTATTTTAGAATTCACCATGGCCATAGGTAATTTTAAAATTTGCTCGTATAATTGTTGTTCATTAAGAAAGAATATTGATAATGTACGATTTCTCGCTCAACAATCGTTTGACATAATATTCTTGCAAGAGGCTTTCATTACTGAGGATAGACTAGGAGACTTGAGGTACATAGATGAGAATTATGAGAGTGTTGGTGTGGCAGCTCATTACTCTGAAAAAGCCTTGGTGTCTAATGCTGGCCGGTGTGAAGGAGGTTTGGCTTGTTTATGGATGAAAGATTCCTGGTTCTCTGTTAACAAAATTATATCTGAAAGAAATTTTATGGTACTAGAAATATCTTTAGGCACACGCATTATGCTACTAGTAAATGTATATTGTAAAAGCGATGTTTGGGAGACTAGAACACTGCATGAACACCTTGACACTTTAAATAGCTTAGAACAAATACTTATTGATATGAATTTTGATTGTATTTACTACTTAGGAGATTTTAATGCTGATCCATTTACTGGAAGAGCATGGCAAAACTTGAAAGGTTTTATTGAAAGGAATAATCTTTCTTGTTTCGATTATGTTCTCCTTGATGATTCTACATTTACCTTTGTATCTTTTGGTAATACATATTGTAAATGGCTTGACCATGTAATTGGTAGAAATTGCCAGGATGTCACGGTTTCTGAGGCTGTTGTCATGAATGATTTAATTGGCTCAGATCATCTTCCCATTGTGGCAAATTTAGAAGTTTCGTGTGATATAATTGATGCTAAAGAAAAGGTTGACCCATTATCTGAACATTTTAAATTGAGAGTTAACTGGGATAAGCTGGACGTGATTGACATTCAGGAGATTGCAACCAATGCCGTATTATTAATTAGTAGATATAGTGATAGTGCAGGTGTTCAATGTGCCACTCTAGGTTGTCATAAAGCTAGTCATTTGAATCAATTAGACCAATTTTATAATATTATTGTAAAATCTGTATCTTTAAGTTCTGAAAAGTTTGTGACAATGTTAAGAAAAGTAAATAAGTTCAAGGTCATCCCAGGTTGGAATAGAAGAGTCAAACACCTTCACAGAGCAGCCAGGGAGAGTTATATTGAGTGGCTGAGAACCGGTAGGGGTAGAGATTCAGAGGAGTACAGGAGCATGGTTCAGAGTAGGCGAGAGTTCAAAAATGCTTTAAAAGATTGCAAAAATGATGAACTGAATGAAATATCTTTATCTATTGGGGATAAATTCAAGAATAAAGATATGAGGTCTTTTTGGAAGGATGTTCAACTTAGGAGAAATAAAGTTAAATATTCTAGATTAATTGATGGAAAAAGTGGAAACCGTGATATTTTAGAAACCTTTAGAAGCAGATTTCTGCCGGAAAATAATGAAAATGATCCAGAAGAAAGTAATTTAGTAAGTTTCCTCAAAGAAGTTTGGGCGAGAGATAAAAAATTCAACCTGTGTATTTCAGCTGAGAGGATTGAGGAAATTGTAAAATCTTTAAATCCTGGATCTGGTCATGATGCTATTCATCATACCTTTTTAAAAGGCGCAACACATCAGTTGTTGACGTGTGTGGCCACGTTTTTAAATGTTTGTTATTCACATTGGTATATCCCTCCCGCTGTGTTAGGGGGAGATATTAACCCAGTCATCAAAGATCACACCGGGAATTCAACTGAGTCTACAAACTACAGGCCTGTGATGCAATCGTCTTACTTTTTAAAAATTATTGAGAAACACATTTTAGATATATTAGACTGCAGTGCTATTCAACCTGGGTGGACGGTCCACCTTAAGGTGGACGAGACTAAGTGAGGGGTGGACAGCTGTCTTGGGGTGGACAGGTGGGTGGACGAGATCATGCCCACTTGTCAGTATAGATCAGTGTTTTTTCTGATTTTGAAGTCTTTGATACCTATATGAGAGAATGTGAAAACATTTGGCCATCCCATGCATTTCTGGGTTGCCCTGATTGATACTCAGGAATAGAAGGAGCTAGCTCAGCAGGCAACAGCCATGTTTGTGCAGATGCCAACATTATATCTGTGTGAGCAAGGTTTCTCAAGCTTAGTTTTAATCAAGGCAAAGAAAAGGAATGCCATTCCGAATTTGGATCGTATCATGCGGGTTGCACTTTGAAATCATCTGATGCCTCAATTTAAGCTGATAGCAGACAAATTGCAACAGCAGCAAAGCCAATGATTTTTGTTTCTTGAAGGAAAAGGCTTTGTTTTCTGGATTACCAAATATAACGCCTATTAGGTGCAATTTTACTTTAGTTCATGAAGAAAAATGCATTTGCTCTGGAATTCCTAGGAAATGTTTATTTTTTCTTGTATATTTATAGCTTTAGACTGCACGTGTTATTATACAGAAGAATATGTACACTGTAAATAGAAAATGAGTGCAACTACTTTTTTCCTACCTATACATTTGTAGAATGATATAGTCTACATATATATGATTAAAGCATATTTACAATATCAAGAACCTTGAGATTTTAGATTAAAAAAAATTGAGGTGGACAGCTTTAACCAAATCACCACTAAGGGTGGACGACATCTCAAAAGGTTGAGGAGCACGGCATGAGAGGATAAGCTACATTTTAACTGGAGACAGTTTGGTTTTAAGAAAGGCTCTTCCACAACCGATGCATGCTTCCTTTTAAAAGAAACTATAAATCATAATATATCACTTAAAGATAAGGTCTACAGTCTTTTTATCGATTTTTCTAAGGCTTTTGACTATAGTCTATTTTATTTAATATGGTCAAAATGCAGTAAGGAGACCACGCCCCCTGCCTTTCTCCCATTGTCTACGGGGCAGCTGATTGGTGCACTCAATGGTCATCATGTGTACAGGTTACTCGTATCATTATCACTACCAAACACACTATCCTCACTACATAATAGCACGTGACCACTGGGAATTTTGACCCTATTAAATAAAATAGACTGTAAGTAAATCACTTTTTATTGGGCCAGATACTTTTCAAGGAAGGACTACCACCTGCTATTGTGTATCTATTGGTGCACTGCTTAAGGAAGGACTACCACCTGATATTGTGTATCTATTGGTGCACTGCTTAAGGAAGGACTACCACCTGCTATTGTGTATCTATTGGTGCACTGCTTAAGGAAGGACTACCACCTGCTATTGTGTATCTATTGGTGCACTGCTTAAGGAAGGACTACCACTGCTATTGTGTATCTATCGGTGCACTGCTTAAGGAAGGACTACCACCTGATATTGTGTATCTATGGTGCATGCTTAAGGAAGGACTACCACCTGATATTGTGTATCTATTGGTGCACTGCTTAAGGAAGGACTACCACCTGCTATTGTGTATCTATCGGTGCACTGCTTAAGGAAGGACTACCACTGATATTGTGTATTATTGGTGCACTGCTTAAGGAAGGACTACCACCTGATATTGTGTATCTATTGGTGCACTGCTTAAGGAAGGACTACCACCTGCTATTGTGTATCTATTGGTGCACTGCTTAAGGAAGGACTACCACCTGCTATTGTGTATCTATTGGTGCACTGCTTAAGGAAGGACTACCACCTGCTATTGTGTATCTATTAGTGCACTGTTTAAGGAAGGACTACCACCTGCTATTGTGTATCTATTGGTGCACTGTTAAAGGAAGGACTACCACCTGCTATTGTGTATCTATTGGTGCACTGCTTAAGGAAGGACTACCACCTGATATTGTGTATCTATTGGTGCACTGTTTAAGGAAGGACTACCACCTGATATTGTGTATCTATTGGTGCACTGTTTAAGGAAGGACTACCACCTGCTATTGTGTATCTATTGGTGCACTGCTTAAGGAAGGACTACCACCTGATATTGTGTATCTATTGGTGCACTGCTTAAGGAAGGACTACCACCTGATATTGTGTATCTATTGGTGCACTGCTTAAGGAAGGACTACCACCTGATATTGTGTATCTATTGGTGCACTGCTTAAGGAAGGACTACCACCTGATATTGTGTATCTATTAGTGCACTGCTTAAGGAAGGACTACCACCTGATATTGTGTATCTATTGGTGCACTGCTTAAGGAAGGACTACACCTGATATTGTGTATCTATTAGTGCACTGCTTAAGGAGACTACCACCTGGTATTGTGTATCTATTGTGCACTGCTTAAGGAAGGACTACCACCTGATATTGTGTATCTATTAGTGCACTGCTTAAGGAAGGACTACCACCTGGTATTGTGTATCTATCGGTGCACTGCTTAAGGAAGGACTACCACCTGATATTGTGTATCTATTGGTGCACTGTTTAAGGAAGGACTACCACCTGATATTGTGTATCTATTGGTGCACTGCTTAAGGAAGGACTACCACCTGATATTGTGTATCTATTGGTGCACTGCTTAAGGAAGGACTACCACCTGCTATTGTGTATCTATTAGTGCACTGCTTAAGGAAGGACTACCACCTGCTATTGTGTATCTATTGGTGCACTGCTTAAGGAAGGACTACCAACCTGCTATTGTGTATCTATGGTGCACTGCTTAAGGAAGGACTACCACCTGATATTGTGTATCTATCGGTGCACTGCTTAAGGAAGGACTACCACCTGATATTGTGTATCTATCGGTGCACTGCTTAAGGAAGGACTACCACCTGATATTGTGTATCTATCGGTGCACTGCTTAAGGAAGGACTACACCTGATATTGTGTATCTATTGGTGCACTGCTTAAGGAAGGACTACCACCTGATATTGTGTATCTATTGGTGCACTGCTTAAGGAAGGACTACCACCTGATATTGTGTGTCTATCGGTGCACTGCTTAAGGAAGGACTACCACCTGATATTGTGTATCTATTGGTGCACTGCTTAAGGAAGGACTACCACCTGATATTGTGTATCTATTGGTGCACTGTTTAAGGAAGGACTACCACCTGACATTGTGTATCTATTGGTGCACTGCTTAAGGAAGGACTACCACCTGCTATTGTGTATCTATTGGTGCACTGTTTAAGGAAGGACTACCACCTGATATTGTGTATCTATCGGTGCACTGCTTAAGGAAGGACTACCACCTGATATTGTGTATCTATCGGTGCACTGCTTAAGGAAGGACTACCACCTGCTATTGTGTATCTATTGGTGCACTGTTTAAGGAAGGACTACCACCTGACATTGTGTATCTATGGTGCACTGCTTAAGGAAGGACTACCACCTGATATTGTGTATCTATGGTGCACTGCTTAAGGAAGGACTACCACCTGGTATGTGTATCTATTGGTGCACTGCTTAAGGAAGGACTACCACCTGATATTGTGTATCTATTGGTGCACTGTTTAGGAAGGACTACCACTGACATTGTGTATCTATTGGTGCACTGCTTAAGGAAGGACTACCACCTGATATTGTGTATCTATCGGTGCACTGCTTAAGGAGGACTACCACCTGATATTGTGTATCTATCGGTGCACTGCTTAAGGAAGGACTACCACCTGATATTGTGTATCTATCGGTGCACTGCTTAAGGAAGGACTACCACCTGCTATTGTGTATCTATTAGTGCACTGCTTAAGGAAGGACTACCACCTGATAGTGTGTATCTATTGGTGCACTGCTTAAGGAAGGACTACCACCTGCTATTGTGTATCTATTAGTGCACTGCTTAAGGAAGGACTACCACCTGCTATTGTGTATCTATTGGTGCACTGCTTAAGGAAGGACTACCACCTGCTATTGTGTATCTATTAGTGCACTGCTTAAGGAAGGACTACCACCTGCTATTGTGTATCTATCGGTGCACTGCTTAAGGAAGGACTACCACCTGCTATTGTGTATCTATTGGTGCACTGCTTAAGGAAGGACTACCACCTGATATGTGTATCTATTGGTGCACTGCTTAAGGAAGGACTACCACCTGATATTGTGTATCTATTGGTGCACTGCTTAAGGAAGGACTACCACCTGCTATTGTGTATCTATTGGTGCACTGCTTAAGGAAGGACTACCACCTGATATTGTGTATCTATCGGTGCACTGCTTAAGGAAGGATACCACCTGCTATTGTGTATCTATCGGTGCACTGCTTAAGGAAGGACTACCACCTGATATTGTGTATCTATCGGTGCACTGCTTAAGGAAGGACTACCACCTGATATTGTGTATCTATCGGTGCACTGTTTAAGGAAGGACTACCACCTGGTATTGTGTATCTATTGGTGCACTGCTTAAGGAAGGACTACCACCTGCTATTGTGTGTGTCTATCGGTGCACTGCTTAAGGAAGGACTACCACCTGATATTGTGTATCTATCGGTGCACTGCTTAAGGAAGGACTACCACCTGATATTGTGTATCTATCGGTGCACTGCTTAAGGAAGGACTACCACCTGATATTGTGTATCTATCGGTGCACTGCTTAAGGAAGGACTACCACCTGATATTGTGTATCTATTGGTGCACTGCTTAAGGAAGGACTACCACCTGCTATTGTGTATCTATCGGTGCACTGCTTAAGGAAGGACTACCACCTGATATTGTGTATCTATCGGTGCACTGCTTAAGGAAGGACTACCACCTGATATTGTGTATCTATTGGTGCACTGCTTAAGGAAGGACTACCACCTGCTATTGTGTATCTATCGGTGCACTGTTTAAGGAAGGACTTACCACCTGGTATTGTGTATCTATCGGTGCACTGCTTAAGGAAGGACTACCACCTGCTATTGTGTATCTATCGGTGCACTGTTAAGGAAGGACTACCACCTGCTATTGTGTATCTATCGGTGCACTGCTTAAGGAAGGACTACCACCTGCTATTGTGTATCTATTGGTGCACTGCTTAAGGAAGGACTACCACCTGATATTGTGTATCTATTGGTGCACTGCTAAGGAAGGACTACCACCTGCTATTGTGTATCTATCGGTGCACTGCTTAAGGAAGGACTACCACCTGATATGTGTATCTATTGGTGCACTGCTTAAGGAAGGACTACCACTGATATTGTGTATCTATTGGTGCACTGCTTAAGGAAGGACTACCACCTGGTATTGTGTGTCTATCGGTGCACTGCTTAAGGAAGGACTACCACCTGGTATTGTGTATCTATTGGTGCACTGCTTAAGGAAGGACTACCACCTGCTATTGTGTATCTATCGGTGCACTGCTTAAGGAAGGACTACCACCTGATATTGTGTATCTATTGGTGCACTGCTTAAGGAAGGACTACCACCTGCTATTGTGTATCTATCGGTGCACTGCTTAAGGAAGGACTACCACCTGCTATTGTGTATCTATCGGTGCACTGCTTAAGGAAGACTACCACCTGATATTGTGTGTCTATCGGTGCACTGCTTAAGGAAGGACTACCACCTGATATTGTGTGTCTATCGGTGCACTGCTTAAGGAAGGACTACCACCTGCTATTGTGTATCTATCGGTGCACTGCTTAAGGAAGGACTACCACCTGATATTGTGTATCTATCGGTGCACTGCTTAAGGAAGGACTACCACCTGATATTGTGTATCTATCGGTGCACTGCTTAAGGAAGGACTACCACTGATATTGTGTATCTATCGGTGCACTGCTTAAGGAAGGACTACACCTGCTATTGTGTATCTATCGGTGCACTGCTTAAGGAAGGACTACCACCTGATATTGTGTATCTATCGGTGCACTGCTTAAGGAAGGACTACCACCTGATATTGTGTGTCTATCGGTGCACTGCTTAAGGAAGGACTACCACCTGCTATTGTGTATCTATTGGTGCACTGCTTAAGGAAGGACTACCACCTGCTATTGTGTATCATTGGTGCACTGCTTAAGGAAGGACTACCACCTGATATTGTGTATCTATCGGTGCACTGCTTAAGGAAGGACTACCACCTGATATTGTGTGTCTATCGGTGCACTGCTTAAGGAAGGACTACCACCTGATATTGTGTGTCTATCGGTGCACTGCTTAAGGAAGGACTACCACCTGGTATTGTGTGTCTATCGGTGCACTGCTTAAGGAAGGACTACCACCTGATATTGTGTGTCTATCGGTGCACTGCTTAAGGAAGGACTACCACCTGATATTGTGTATCTATTGGTGCACTGCTTAAGGAAGGACTACCACCTGATATTGTGTATCTATCGGTGCACTGCTTAAGGAAGGACTACCACCTGCTATTGTGTATCTATTGGTGCACTGCTTAAGGAAGGACTACCACCTGCTATTGTGTATCTATTGGTGCACTGCTTAAGGAAGGACTACCACCTGATATTGTGTATCTATCGGTGCACTGCTTAAGGAAGGACTACCACCTGATATTGTGTGTCTATCGGTGCACTGCTTAAGGAAGGACTACCACCTGATATTGGTGTCTATCGGTGCACTGCTTAAGGAAGGACTACCACCTGATATTGTGTGTCTATCGGTGCAACTGCTTAAGGAAGGACTACCACCTGGTATTGTGTGTCTATCGGTGCACTGCTTAAGGAAGGAACCACCTGAATTTGTGTATCTATCGGTGCACTGCTTAAGGAAGGACTACCACCTGATATTGTGTGTCTATCGGTGCACTGCTTAAGGAAGGACTACCACCTGCTATTGTGTATCTATCGGTGCAACTGCTTAAGGAAGGACTACCACCTGATATTGTGTATCTATTGGTGCACTGCTTAAGGAAGGACTACCACCTGATATTGTGTATCTATCGGTGCACTGCTTATGGAAGGACTACCACCGATATTGTGTATCTATCGGTGCACTGCTTAAGGAAGGACTACCACCTGATATTGTGTATCTATCGGTGCACTGCTTAAGAAGGACTACCACCTGATATTGTGTGTCTATCGGTGCACTGCTTAAGGAAGGACTACCACCTGATATTGTGTATCTATTGGTGCACTGCTTAAGGAAGGACTACCACCTGATATTGTGTATCTATCGGTGCACTGCTTAAGGAAGGACTACCACCTGGTATTGTGTATCTATCGGTGCACTGCTTAAGGAAGGACTACCACCTGATATTGTGTATCTATCGGTGCACTGCTTAAGGAAGGACTACCACCTGATATTGTGTATCTATCGGTGCACTGCTTAAGGAAGGACTACACCTGGTATTGTGTATCTATCGGTGCACTGCTTAAGGAAGGACTACCACCTGATATTGTGTATCTATCGGTGCACTGCTTAAGGAAGGACTACCACCTGATATTGTGTGTCTATCGGTGCACTGCTTTAAGGAAGGACTACCACCTGGTATTGTGTATCTATCGGTGCACTGCTTAAGGAAGGACTACCACCTGATATTGTGTATCTATCGGTGCACTGCTTAAGGAAGGACTACCACCTGGTATTGTGTATCTATCGGTGCACTGCTTAAGGAAGGACTACCACCTGATATTGTGTATCTATCGGTGCACTGCTTAAGGAAGACTACCACCTGATATTGTGTATCTATCGGTGCACTGCTTAAGGAAGGACTACCACCTGGTATTGTGTATCTATCGGTGCACTGCTTAAGGAAGGACTACCACCTGATATTGTGTGTCTATCGGTGCACTGCTTAAGGAAGGACTACCACCTGATATTGTGTATCTATTGGTGCACTGCTTAAGGAAGGACTACCACCTGATATTGTGTATCTATCGGTGCACTGCTTAAGGAAGGACTACCACCTGATATTGTGTATCTATCGGTGCACTGCTTAAGGAAGGACTACACCTGATATTGTGTATCTATCGGTGCACTGCTTAAGGAAGGACTACCACCTGATATTGTGTGTCTATCGGTGCACTGCTTAAGGAAGGACTACCACCTGATATTGTGTATCTATTGTGCACGCTTAAGGAGGACTACCACCTGATATTGTGTATCTATCGGTGCACTGCTTAAGGAAGGACTACCACCTGATATTGTGTGTCTATTCGGTGCACTGCTAAGGAAGGACTACCACCTGATATTGTGTATCTATCGGTGCACTGCTTAAGGAAGGACTACCACCTGGTATTGTGTATCTATCGGTGCACTGCTTAAGGAAGGACTACCACCTGATATTGTGTATCTATCGGTGCACTGCCTTAAGGAAGGACTACCACCTGATATTGTGTATCTATCGGTGCACTGCTTAAGGAAGGACTACCACCTGCTATTGTGTATCTATCGGTGCACTGCTTAAGGAAGGACTACCACCTGATATTGTGTATCTATCGGTGCACTGCTTAAGGAAGGACTACCACCTGATATTGTGTATCTATTGGTGCACTGTTTAAGGAAGGACTACCACCTGGTATTGTGTATCTATCGGTGCACTGCTTAAGGAGGACTACCACCTGATATTGTGTATCTATCGGTGCACTGCTTAAGGAAGGACTACCACTGATATTGTGTATCTATCGGTGCACTGCTTAAGGAAGGACTACCACCTGATATTGTGTATCTATTGGTGCACTGTTTAAGGAAGGACTACCACCTGGTATGTGTATCTATCGGTGCACTGCTTAAGGAAGGACTACCACCTGATATTTGTGTATCTATTGGTGCACTGCTTAAGGAAGGACTACCACCTGATATTGTGTATCTATGGTGCACTGCTTAAGGAAGGACTACCACCTGATATTGTGTATCTATTGGTGCACTGCTTAAGGAAGGACTACCACCTGGTATTGTGTATCTATTGGTGCACTGCTTAAGGAAGGACTACCACCTGATATTGTGTATCTATTGGTGCACTGCTTAAGGAAGGACTACCACCTGCTATTGTGTATCTATTGGTGCACTGCTTAAGGAAGGACTACCACCTGCTATTGTGTATCTATTGGTGCACTGCTTAAGGAAGGACTACCACCTGCTATTGTGTATCTATTGGTGCACTGTTTAAGGAAGGACTACCACCTGCTATTGTGTATCTATTGGTGCACTGCTTAAGGAAGGACTACCACCTGCTATTGTGTATCTATTGGTGCACTGTTTAAGGAAGGACTACCACCTGCTATTGTGTATCTATTGGTGCACTGCTTAAGGAAGGACTACCACCTGATATTGTGTATCTATTGGTGCACTGCTTAAGGAAGGACTACCACCTGCTATTGTGTATCTATCGGTGCACTGCTTAAGGAAGGACTGCCACCTGCTATTGTGTATCTATTGGTGCACTGCTTAAGGCATCAAGCAGCGAGGATTGTTTGGGACGGAGATTATGGAAATTATTATAGGCTTGATAAAGGAGTAAGGCAAGGTGGTATTTTGTCACCTCTCTTATTCAAATTATACATAAATGAACTTATAACTAATGTATCAAATATGGGCATTGGATGCTGTTTGGGATTTATGCGTGTAAATATCATAGCTTATGCGGATGATATTGTTATTCTCTCAAATAACATGCATGATTTAGAGTTATTATACCAGAATATTGCTAATGCAGTTAAAATATTAAAACTTGGAATTAATAAGGTAAAATCGAAATGTGTAATATTTGATAAAGGCAGATATCCAACTCATGATGATGCCATGAAACTATGTCAGGATGAATTTCAGATTGTAGATAATTATAAGTATCTTGGACATGTTTTAGAAAGAAATTTGTCGGACATTTTAGATGTTGAGCTGCGATTGCGCAAATTTTATTCACAATTTAATTATGTTTTTAGACATTTTAAAAAGGTATCAATTAATACTCTTAATTTTTTGTTCAACTCTTACTGTCTTCCAGGATATGGGTTTGAAATGTGGGACTGTAAAGCAATATATAATAGGCAAATTTTTTAAACTTTTGAAGTTGCTTTTAATAATGCATTGAAAAGGTTATGCGGTGCCGCTATCTCAACAAGCAGCCATCTGGTGGCTAATTCTCTTAATCAGTTTTTATTGAAACATCACCACTCCCTCTTACTTGCTAGATTTTATTTAAGAATTTTAAACTCACAACATGTTATTTTTAAATTATCTCATTATCTCAGTTAGTTTTAAAATCAGGAATGTTTTCTAAATCAGTGGATTCTCATTTTAAGGAAAACTATGGCATCAGCCTACATGCTAATGACATAGGCCTAGTAAAAGCTCGCATCACATGGGTACAGACTCATGAACCTCACACTGGTCGATGTCTCTTGTAATGAACACCGATTTTAATGTTTATTTTGTACATTTATGCTTGAAAGTAGTTTTATCAGTTTTATATTTTGTAACTTTTAGCCCACCTCATAGTAGAATGTAACTATGATATATATTTGCAAGAATATTTTGCTATGTATGTACATATACGAAATAAAACTGTTTGACTTGACTTGACTTGACTACTACTACTACTACTACTACTACTACTACTACTACTACTACTACTACTACTACTACACTACTACTACTACTACTATTACTACTACTACTACAACTTCTACTACTACTACAACTTCTACTACTACTACAACTTCTACTACTACTACAACTTCTACTACTACTACAACTTCTACTACTACTACTACTACTACTACTACTACTTCCACACCAGTACAATCACTCTTCATAATTACCTACATTCTGTAACTAAAATTAACAAAGTAGACGTTTAATTTCCTTCGTCTCTTGGAACTCATCTATTACCCCCAAGAAGTAATAATTTAAGGCGCCCAAACGTATAATAACGAGAAACTAGGACACAATGGAGTTATTTTACCTATTGGGGTGTTAACTATTTATAATACTTGGTCTGCGTATCACATTGGAATATGGAGTTGATTAAATTTTTAAATGCTTGCATGGGTGAATTTTTTTTTTTATCGAGTTGAGAAGGAAAACTTGGAGTGATATGAGAAAGGTCATAGCGCCAGGATGCTTCAGACTCAGGAATGATGTGGGTGAAACGTGTTGCTAGATTGTGAGCAGGAGATAAATATACAGGAACCAGACAGGAAACAGACAGGAAGCTATAATGATAGATAGACAGACAGGCAGACAGAGTAGATAGATAGATAGATAGATAGATAGATAGATAAATAGATAGATAGATAGATAGATAGATAGATAGATAGATAGATAGATAAATAGATAGATAGATAAACAGATAGATAGATAGATAGATAGATAGACAGACAGGCAGACAGGCAGGCAGATAGATATAGATAGATAGATAGATAGATACATAGACAGATAGATAGATAGATAGATAGATAGATAGACAGATAGATAAATAGATAGATAGATAGATAGATAGATAGATAGATAGATAGATAGATAGATAGATAGATAGATAGATAGATAGATAGATAGATAGATAGATAAATGGACAGAAAAAACATATCATATTCATAACGAAAAGTATATATCGCAACGTCTTTTAATGCTTTTGAGATTTTGTCATCATTACTTTGCCATTTTTCAGTTTGGTAGAAAGAATACACTTGATTATATTTACTTGTTTTTTGGGGCAATGTTTATGTCCAATCACCTGGATCCCTCCCCTCAATGGTTCCTAATCGTGCAATTTCCTGTACAAGATTGGAACGGAAACAGGCGGTCGTGTGTCCCTTCCAAATCAACCTTGTATTATTACCTGACTGAACCGTCTCCAAAACTGAAGCAAAGTATTGGAGGACATGTACGTTATTATTTAAACAAAAAATGAGTCACTAGAAAAACTTATTACTTGCCAAAAATCATGAAATAAACAGGTATAAGAGAATTTTTTTTTAGAATATTGTGCTCAGTTAATCTGTGACTTGAAAAAAAAATAACGTATTTAATCTAAACAAATAAATTATTCACCCGAAAAACTTATTAACAGCAAAAAGTAATGAATTAAACAATATAAGATTTTTTTTTTATAATATAGTTAACCTGTGACGTGTATAAACACCTTAATTATAAACAAAAGGTAGTTCTTATATAATTAATCTATAAACAAACAAAAAAATCACCAGATAAAAACTTAATAACTATAAAAAATCATGAATTCAACGCGTATAAGATAATTCTTTTAATGATATTGTTCTTAGTTAATATATATATGAACATGTGACGTATATAAACACCTTTTTATTTATACCATATATATATATTTTTGTATTGTTATATATACATTTATTATATTATTTTACTTATATATATAATTAGTGTTAAGGTTGGGTAGGTAAAAGGTGTCGTCTATTAGTGTTCTTAAGCTTCCTGATAACACTATCGGATTACGTAAAGATTATTTTCTATTTTACCACTGATGCTATTGGTAACCAGATCTTGATTGCCTGTCAGTAAACAAGGGGTTATTGACCTTGGGGGAGGCTGGGAGCGAGGGGGGGGGTAAAAAAAAAAAGAGAGAGAGAGAGAGAGAGAGAGAGAGAGAGAGAGAGAGAGAGAGAGAGAGAGAGAGAGAGAGAGAGAGAGAGGAGAGAGAGGAATGGACAGATAGACAGACAGTGACAAACTAAAAATAAAACTTTGATAAGCAAAATTGAACTCACGTATAAAGTAAATTAGTAAATAAGAAAATAAATTGTAAGAAAACAAACACTAAAGGAATGTTAATCGAAAAATAACAGCTAATTATAAAAAAAATATATAAGTTAGATATGGTTGAAGAGAATTAATGAAGTAAATCATATCTATAGTATCTACTTTATCACATTTTTATCATTCTATATCTATCTATCTCTTCCCTTTCTTTTCACTACAGTCTAATATCTTTTTTATCTCTCTCTCTTCCCTTCCCTCACTCCCAGCGACCTCCTCTCTCTCTCTTCCCTTCCCTCACTCCCAGCGACTCCTCTCTCTCTCTTTCCTTCCCTCACTCCCTGCGACTTCCTCTCTCTCTCTTCCCTTCCCTCACTCCCAACGACCTCCTCTCTCTCTCTTCCCTTCCCTCACTCCCTGCGACCTCCACACTCATCTACACGCCAGGCACGCACACTCACGCCTCGCTAGTCAAGCCTCACCCATTTCTTTATCCCTTGTGGTGGGTCAGTCTTTCCCTATAATGATAAAATACAACTGAAATTTAGAAGAAGCGTATTATTCCCTTCTTCTGGCATCAAATATCAGTCACATTCGTGTTTTAATCCTGCTTTTACACGTACTATAAGCACATCAAAGGGCTGGATGCAAATTAAACAAACTACTATAATACATTTTTTTTACCGAGGCAAAAATTCCATTCTATCTTAAGGTCTCATGCTAAAATTGATGCCTGTGTTTACCTGATACTATGGTTAACTATTATGAAATACAACTGGAATTTATAAGAAGCGTAGTATTCCCTTCTCCTGGCATCAAATATCATTCAGTAAGCAGCAAGGGGGCAGCATTTTTCACCTCGTTAATAAAACACAGTATAGTATCATTAACTTTAGGTATATACTGTAGGTGGTACTAACTATGATGAAATACAACTGGAATTTATAAGAAGCGTAGTATTCCTTCTCCTGGCATCAACTATCAGGAAGTAAGCAGCAAGGGGGCAGGATTTTTGCCTTGTTAAAACCCAGATTATAGTGTATAGCGTATGGTCTATGTGCTTCGGGCTGTATGGACGCACAGGATATGATTACAATGGACGGTGATGCTGCTTGCCTCACCCCTCAAAAAAGTAATGGACGTGGAAGTCTGAAAATTAATGTTATAAATTTTGGAATGGATTATTTTGATTGCTTATATCATTTTTTACTGTTTATTTAATGTGTTTTGAGTTATAGGAAACTCAGGCCTACTAGGAAAAGTAAATTTTTTTGGAATCATTTTTTTTAGGGTATTGAGGTAGGCCTATGGGTGCGAGGAAAAGTAACCATTTTTGGAAGGATTTTTTTGTCTTTTTTTTGCATATTTGAAACTTTGTAAGGGTTATTTAAATTATATATACAAGGAAAAGTAACAATATTTGTAAGTTTTCTTTTAATAGTTTTTTTTAAGGGTATTTGAATTATAGTGTTTTTGCCCTTGG
>JACEEZ010011475.1:87500-95000 GCA_016584305.1 Chionoecetes opilio
AACGTTTTCTCATCTCTATCAATTCAATTTCTTCTCAAAAACTATGTCTCTGTATTCAATTTCTTCTCTAAAAATGTCTCTGTATTCAATTTCTTCTCTAAAAATATGTCTCTGTATTCAATTTCTTCTCTAAAAAAATGTCTCTGTATTCAATTTCTTCTCTAAAAATATATCTCTGTATTCAATTTCTTCTCTAAAAATGTCTCTGTATTCAATTTCTTCTCTAAAAATGTCTCTGTATTCAATTTCTTCTCTAAAAATATGTCTCTGTATTCAATTTCTTCTTTAAAAATATGTCTCTGTATTCAATTTCTTCTCTAAAACTATGTCTCTGTATTCAATTTCTTCTCTAAAAATATGTCTCTGTATTCAATTTCTTCTTTAAAAATATGTCTCTGTATTCAATTTCTTCTCAAAAACTATGTCTTTGTATTTCTATCTTCCTTGGTCAAACATTTCGTCTCTATCAATATCCATATCTCTTTTTCACCCAATATTTCCTCACATTCCTGCTATAGAAAGTTGACCGCTTTGACATTTCACACCACCGACCCATACCACCGATATCCTACCTTTGTCAAGCCTTTCAATAGGGAGGTTCTCAAAAATATGTAAGCTCTCAATTTTTCCATATATCTGGTGGACAGTAGGGCGGTCCAACTAAAGATCCTCTGGCGTACCTTTAACTGTAATTTTGTCATCCTCTCTTTATGGTATTTTGCTATTGTTGTGGTCATACCCAAAATCTACAATACAGTCTTCTATAATTTTTTTCGAAGCTTTTTTTAAAACTTGCAATAGTCTTTTAGGATTTTTTTGTTGAAATTTCTCTCAGGGGTTCAATCCAAAAAGCATAAACATGACAACAAAAAAGCCTACACATTGCCAATCCCTATAAAGCAAACGATATAGGCCTAAGACTGAAAAAAATTGGGGTTAATTTTAATTTTATTTATTAATATATTTATTGGAATATATTTTTACATCACAAAAAACTGGCTAAGGAAAGAGAAATCAACAAAAACAGCATGAGACTTCAAAAACATTGGGAATAGGTCAATTTAGGCCGTGTTATTCTTCCCTTGTATGGAGTGTGTCTATCGTGTGCAAGTCACGTAGCATCTAAATGAATTACCGTTTTTTTAGGAACATGGTATTCTTTTCCCAACCGTTTTCTGATCTCTTACATGTAGTTTGTTAGTCAGTAGTATGTAGTTCAGGTGATACCCTCGTTATAGACTAAAGGGATTCCTGGTATCTGTTCTTCCTATGTATTCCTATATAAAGTGTGTTCGTAGTCATGTATTCCACCACAGTATTCAAGCCTTGTTATATACTGCCGCTATCTCACGGCTACTATTCTGAATTTATATAGAAACTTCCTTGTGCCTCCTCCTCCTCCTTCTATATGATGCATAAGACACTGCCACTTGGGCTACTCTCATTCGTATTCTCGCCACCTTCCTTACGTGATGCGAGAGTTAACAAGTTTCTTCACTCCTTTATCCTCTTTACTGGTGAATTATAGAACACTACCATATCTTCCACTCTCGCCAGTTTCACCCTTCTGAAGTGAGTTGGGATCTCATTAATTCCGATCTTTGGGTAATGCTGGGATCTCATATATCAACCCCCCATCCCATTGCCCAAGGGGGATAGTACATAAGAACATAAGAACATAAGGAAGCTACAAGAGGCTGTGAGACCTACACGTGGTAGTTTCTGTTACTTAACACTACCTACATCCACCTTTCATCCCCATCCATAACACTGTCCAGCCTTGAAAGTCTAGCTTGGTGCTTCATAACCCTTCCAGCTTCTTTAGTGTTTCTCAGGACCTCGTCTCTCACACGAAGGGAAATCTGTCTGTCTCTCTGTCTGTGTGTCTGTCTCTCTGTGTGTCTGTCTGTATATCTGTCTGTGTGTCTGTCTGTCTATCTCTCTGTGTGTGTCTGTCTTTCTGTCTCCCTTTGTGTATGTATGTCTCTATGCGTGTTCTGTTTTCGTTGCCCTGTCATCTTGTGTGCGTGTATCGTCCAAGAAACAACCAATCATGTATTCCCGGTAACGAATGACAAAAATTAAACCTTCCCTATAAAGAATATAAAAACTGCCTATTGTTAAACAAAAAAACAAGCCCCTGGTAGTGTTAAAACATCCCTACATTATATACTATAAATGCTAAAATAAAAAAATAATAAAAATAAACAATGCGAAGTAATCAGAAATCAGTATCAGTCCTCATGCATTCCTGTTAAAGGTCTGCCCTAAAAACACGCTTTATATACTGTTTTTTTTAAATCACTTTAGGATGCTAGGGACAATAGATATTTATAAAATTAGAAAGGTATATTGTATATAAAAGCGGGGAGAGGCTGATAGCTCACTGTAGTATTATATCACTAGTAGTTGCCTGTTTAGCATTGGGAAAGCTCGTTTGCGCATTACTTTAACCCCCCCCCTCTCTTCTTTCTCTCTTCTTTTTCTTTCCCCCTCTCTCTCTTCCCTCTCTCTCTCTCTCTCTCTCTCTCTCTCTCTCCTCTCTCTTTTCTCTCTCTCCTTCTCTCTCTCTCTCTCTCCTGTATCTCTCTCTTCTCCCCCTCTCTCCCTCTCTCTTTTACACACACACACACACACACACACACACAACACACACCACCACACACACACACCACACACACCACACACAACACACAAAACACACAAAAAACACACACCCACACACACACACCACACCACACCCACACACACACACCACACACCACACACACACACAAAACACACCCCACACACACCCCACACCCCACACACCCACACACACCACCCCAAAAAACCCCCCCCACACACACACCACAACCACACACACACACCCACACAAAAAAAAAAAAAAACCCACACACACCCCACACACACACACACACACAAAAAAACACACACACACAAAACAACACACACACACACACACACACCACACACCACACACCACACACAAAACACAACAACACAACACACAAACACACACACACACCACAACAACCACACACACACACAACACAAAACAACCACACACCCCCACACACACACACACCACAAAACAACACACACACCCACACAACCACCACACCACACACACACACCACAATCTAGTCTCCCCGTTTTAGGTCTCGGGGAAAGCTTGTTAGTTACACTCTCTCTCTCTCTCTCTTTTTTCCCTCTCTTTTCCCCTTCTCCTCTCTTCTCCTCTCTCTCTTCCCTCTCTCCTCTCTCTCTCCTCTCTCTCTATCTCTCTCTCTCCTCCTCTTCTCTCCCCTTTCTCTCTCTCTCTCTCTCCTCTCTCTCTCTCTTTTTTTCCCCCACACACACACCACACACACACAAACACACACACACATACACACACAACCACAACACACAAAACAAATCAGTCGGGCCGTTTAGGTCTCTGGGAAAAGCTCTGTTAGTTACATCTCTTTTTCTCTTCTCTCTTCTCCTCCTTCTCTCCCCCTTTTCTCTCTCCTCTTCCTCTCTCACACCCCACCACACACACACAAACACACACAACACCCCACACAAAAACACACACAACACACACCACACACACACACCACACCACCACACACACACACACACAACACACACACAACCACCACCACACACACACACACACACACACACACACACACACACGAGTAAAGAAGAAATCCCCAATCATCTACACACACACACACTCTCCAATCACTATAGAAGCATGACACAGTGCTTAGCGTTGGCTGTCAGGCGGCGGTGTGGGCTGTGCTTGATAGAAAGGCAGGGGGGCGTAGCTACACAGAGCGGGGGAGACCCAAGGCTAATACAAGGGTAATAGTATCCCTGGGGAGGCCTTACGTAGCAGCACACACGTAGGAGGTTAGAAAGAAGAGGTGGCAGGCTATGTGTGTGGGTTCAGCAGGAGCATAGATAGTTGACCTCTGCTTTTCTCCTCCTAGTAACCTTCCGAATTTGTCAGTGGGAAAATCCCCGGAAACGAGCGGGGCACAGATACGCGCGTGTGTGTGTGTGTGTGTGTGTATTTGTAGAAGAGAAATGCGTTGCAGTGTTAAGTTGACGAAGGCCTTTCCCTTGTTGGCAGTGAGCGGATCTGTATTAATATTGGTTCTGCCTCCCAGAATAGCCCAGGAAGACAGGGTGTATTGAAGGCTTTGGTATTCTTGGGGTCTTGGGTGAGCTGACTGGCCGGGGGTGAAGGGGTGTATTGTGAAGTGGTGGTGGTGGTAGTGGTGGTGGTGGTGGTGGTGGTGGTGGTCCTTATATGGCCATACGTTTTTTTATCTTCCAAGGTCACCAGCCTCAAGGGATTCTTTTGTTAATGTTAAAGAGGAATGATAAGCAGATGCAAGACGCAACTGATAGAAAAGATAACAGTTTGGATTGAAAAGGTCTACAAAAAGGTTATGATAGATTTTTTGAACACACCACACACACACAACACACACACACACACACACACACACACACACACACACACACACACACACACACACACACACACACACACACAGCACACACACCACACACACACACACAGTCCCCTCACACACACAACACACACACACACACACACACACACACACACACACACACACACACACACACACACACACACACACACACACACACACACAGCCCTGGAATACGTCTTATAAATAATTGTTCTTCAGTATAACACGAGCAAAAAAAAGAATATATAAGAAGTAAGCCTTTCCCCATGCAGTAAAGTATGTAATCTAGTGCCATAAAAAGTAATTACGTAGTTTAATAGCCTGTAATTTACATGTAAGGTATTGCTATTACCCACCCAAGCCTGTAAGAAACAATTAAGGACCTTCGATTAAGCGGTAATTGTGTCATTGGAAGGTACATTAAAAAGATCTAAGGATGTTTGACCTTGATTGCGAGTATGAGTGTAATGAAAAAGTTTTAGAAATGTTAGTAGTGGTTTAAAGTTCATATATAGGGCTTAAGTTCTAAATATATAGGGTTTTTAGGTTTTTTTTTAGGTTTTTTTCGATTTCAAAGTGTTTTTTTGTATTTTATCTTTAAAAAATTGAGTTTTTGAATCCGGGATTTTTATTATTGGGGAAGAAAAATTTTCCACATCATTCAAAAAACTATCACATTTCCTAACAATATTCCTTTCAATACTTTAAAATATCTCTTTAAAATTCAACAAACCAAAAATATTAATACTAACTTCCTTTTGCAATATCATTAAATTTCTTTTAAAAATCTAATCTAACAGTATCTCATCTAACAATATCTCATCTAACAATATCTCATCTAACAATATCTCATCCTAATATCTAATCTAACACTATCTAATCAACAATACGTGCTAATAATTTCCATTTTACCTCCAATGATGCTAATTTCCCTTCACAAGAGAGGTTGCAAGCTTTCAATACACTGCTTCTCTTAGGGTGCTTTCAATACACTGCTTCTCTTAAGGGGCGACAGACTTTAATCGAACTGTTGGGCGGGTGACGTCCAGTGTGTTGTCGAGGCCCCCGGTGGTATCCTGGAGGCCCTCGGCGTGTAGTTCCCTTGAAGCAAACTGTCAGCCTCCTCCCGTGCCTTCCTCCCTATACCTCTGACACTGATTACACTGAGAGAGAGAGAGAGAGAGAGAGAGAGAGAGAGAGAGAGAGAGGAGAGAGAGAGAAGAGAGAGAGAGAAGAGAAGAGAGAGAGAGAGAGAGAGAAAAGAGAGAGAGAGAGAGAGAGAGAGAAGAGAAGAGAGAGAGAGAGAAAAGAGAGGG
The DNA here is from genome assembly GCA_016584305.1 of Chionoecetes opilio. NCBI lineage: Eukaryota > Metazoa > Arthropoda > Malacostraca > Decapoda > Majidae > Chionoecetes > Chionoecetes opilio. The sequence goes on from JACEEZ010011475.1 coordinate 93,316, forward strand.
GAGAGAGAGAAATAAACTACGCGCCACCGCCAAACTGTCGCGACCGTTTCAGTGGTAGAGAGAGAGAGAAGAACGAGAGAGAGAGAGAGAGAGGGGGGAAGGGGGAGAGGAGAGAGAGGAGAGAGAGAGAGAAAAGAGAGAGAGAGAAGAGAAGAGAGAGAGGAGAGAGAGAGAGAAGCAATGACCTGTGTTGTAGTCAGAGGAAAGTGACCTGACCTTGTGCTACCAGGCATTGACCCAGTTCAGCACTCACGTCATGCAGTATGTAGCACCCCACAGTACTTATGTATTCAAGCACTACTAGTTTCAGCACTTATTGCAGCAACCTCCCCCTTGACACTAATCTTATTCTGACTAGCACCTGTTTTGCACCCACACCATTCAGCACTCACAGACTTTAGCACCACATTATCCAGTACATAAAGTTCTCAACACATACAGTTCTCAGCACTTTTAGCACTCAACACATACAGTTCTCAGCACTTTTAGCACTCAACACATACAGTTCTCAGCACTTTTAGCACTCAACACATACAGTTCTCAGCACTTTTAGCACTCAACACATACAGTTCTCAGCACTTTTAGCACTCAACACATACAGTTCTCAGCACTTTTAGCACTCAACACATACAGTTCTCAACGCTTTTAGCACTTAATACATACATTATTCAGCACTTTTAGCACTCAACACAAAGTTCTCAGCACTTTTAGCACTCAACACATACAGTTCTCAGCACTTTTAGCACTCAACACATACAGTTTTCAGCACTTTTAGCACTTAACTACATACAGTTTCAGCACTTTTAGCACTCAACACAACAGTTCTCAGCACTTTTAGCACTCAACACATACAGTTCTCAACGCTTTTAGCACTTAATACATACATTATTCAGCACTTTTAGCACTCAACACAAAGTTCTCAGCACTTTTAGCACTCAACACATACAGTTCTCAACGCTTTTAGCACTTAATACATACATTCTCAGCCTTTTAGCACTCAACACATACAGTTCTCAGCACTTTTAGCACTCAACACATACAGTTCTCAGCACTTTTAGCACTCAACATACAGTTCTCAACGCTTTTAGCACTCAACACATACATTTCTCAGCACTTTTAGCACTCAACACAAAGTTCTCAGCACTTTTAGCACTCAACACATACAGTTCTCAGCACTTTTAGCACTCAACACATACAGTTCTCAGCACTTTTAGCACTCAACACATAAAGTTCTCAGCACTTTTAGCACTCAGCACTATTAGCACTCAGCACTTTTAGCACTCAGCACTATTAGCACTCAGCACTTTTAGCACTCAACACTATTAGCATCTCAGCACTTTTAGCACTCAGCAATTAGCACTACATTTACACTCAGCACTATTAGCACTCAGCACTTTTAGCACTCAGCACTTTTAGCACTCAGCACTATTAGCACTCAGCACTTTTAGCACTCAGCACTTTTAGCACTCAGCACTATTAGCACTCAGCACTTTTAGCACTCAGCACTATTAGCACTCAGCACTATTAGCACTCAGCACTATTAGCACTCAGCACTTTTAGCACTCAGCACTTTTAGCACTCAGCACTATTAGCACTCAGCACTTTTAGCACTCAGCACACACAGTATTCAGCACTTTCAGCACCCGCACAGCACCCAACACAAAGCTATTAACGTCCATAAAACT
>JACEEZ010011475.1:115000-125000 GCA_016584305.1 Chionoecetes opilio
TCTTCACTCTTTCCTCCCTTTCACTGGTAAACTCTGAAACTCTCTCCATTTTCAAGCCTATTCTGTCCATCTTCCTAATGCAAGAGTTAATCAGTATCTTCACTCTTTCATCCCTTTCACTGGTAAACTCTGGAACTCTCTCCATTTTCAAGCCTATTCTGTCCATCTTCCTAATGCAAGAGTTAATCAGTATCTTCACACTTTCATCCCTTTCACTGGTAAACTCTGGAACGCTCTCAATGTATCTATTTTTCCATCTTCCTACGACTTAAATATTTTTCAAGAGAGGAGTGACAAGACCCTTTATTATTTTTCAAGAGAGGAGTGACATGACCCTTTATTATTTTTCAAGAGAGGAGTGACAAGACCCTTTATTATTTTTCAAGAGAGGAGTGACATGACCCTTTATTATTTTTCAAGAGAGAAGTGACATGACCCTTTATTATTTTTCAAGAGAGGAGTGACAAGACCCTTTATTATTTTTCAAGAGAGGAGTGACATGACCCTTTATTATTTTTCAAGAGAGGAGTGACATGACCCTTTATTATTTTTCAAGAGAGGAGTGACAAGACCCTTTATTATTTTCAAGAGAGGAGTGACAAGACCCTTTATTATTTTCAAGAGAGGAGTGACAAGACCCTTTATTATTTTCAAGAGAGGAGTGACAAGACCCTTTATTATTTTTCAAGAGAGGAGTGACATGACCCTTTATTATTTTTCAAGAGAGGAGTGACATGACCCTTTATTACTTTTCAAGAGAGGAGTGACAAGACCCTTTATTATTTTTCAAGAGAGGAGTGACATGACCCTTTATTATTTTTCAAGAGAGGAGTGACAAGACCCTTTATTATTTTTCAAGAGAGGAGTGACATGACCCTTTATTATTTTTCAGAGAGGAGTGACATGACCCTTTATTACTTTTCAAGAGAGGAGTGACAAGACCCTTTATTATTTTTAAGGAGGAGTGACAGGACCTTTTATTATTTTTCAAGAGAGGAGTGACATGACCCTTTATTACTTTTCAAGAGAGAAGTGACAAGACCCTTTATATTTCAAGAGAGAGTGACATGACCCTTTATTTTTCAAGAGAGGAGTGCACAGACCCTATTATTATTTTCAAGAGAGGAGTGAACAAGACCCTTTATTATTTTTCAAGGAAAGGAGTGACAGACCCTATTATTTTTCAAGAGAGGAGTGACAAGACCCTTTATTATTTTCAAGAGGGGAGTGACAAGACCCTTTATTATTTTTCAAGAGAGGAGTGACATGACCCTTTATATTTTTCAAGAGAGGAGTGACAAGACCCTTTATTATTTTTCAAGAGAGGATGACATGACCCTTTATTATTTTTCAAGAGAGGATGACAAGACCCTTTATTATTTTTCAAGAGAGGAGTGACAGACCCTTTATTATTTTTCAAGAGAGGAGTGACATGACCCTTTTTATTTTTCAAGGAGGAGTGACAAGAGCCTTTATTATTTTTTCAAGAGAGGAGTGACATGACCCTTTATTATTTTTCAAGAGGATGACTGACCCTTCTATTTTTTTCAAGAGAGGATGCATGACCCTTTATTATTTTTCAAGAGAGGAGTGACATGACCCTTTATTATTTTTCAGAGAGGATGACATGACCCTTTATTATTTTCAAGAGAGGAGTGACATGACCTTTATTATTTTTCAGAGAGGAGTGACAAGACCCTTTATTTTTTTCAAGAGAGGAGTGACATGACCCTTTATTATTTTTCAAGAGAGGAGTGACATGACCCTTTATTATTTTTCAGAGAGGAGTGACATGACCTTTATTTTTTTCAAGAGAGGAGTGACATGACCCTTTATTATTTTCAAGAGAGGAGTGACAAGAGCTTTATTATTTTTCAAGAGAGGAGTGACATGACCCTTTATTTTTTTCAAGGAGGAGTGACATGACCCTTTATTATTTTTTCAAGAGAGGAGTGACATGACCCTTTATTATTTTTCAAGAGAGAGTGACAAGACCCTTTTTATTTTTCAAGAGAGGAGTGACATGACCCTTTATTATTTTTCAAGAGAGGAGTGACAAGACCCTTTATTATTTTTCAAGAGAGGAGTGACATGACCCTTTATTATTTTTCAAGAGAGGAGTGACATGACCCTTTATTATTTTTCAAGAGAGGAGTGACATGACCCTTTATTATTTTTCAAGAGAGGAGTGACATGACCCTTTATTTGTCACTCCTTTTATGGAAATCTACTTTTTTCTTTATAGGGACTGGCAGATAGCAGGCTTGTTGTTGCTTTATTTTTTTAGTGTAGCTAGTTCCTCATAATATAAACTAAATAAGGCTAATAATGCCCCTTCTATTCCTTCCTTCGCACAGCCTCCCATCCTCGTCCTCAACCTGGTGGTGGTGGAAGCAGAGAACCTGGAAGCCAAGGATCCTAATGGTGAGTACCCTTTATCGGGCGAAAAACCATATTTGGTAACTTAAGTTGGTTAATAGTTTAAGTAAAGTTAATAGAGTGCCTTTAAACATTCGATCGTATGTGCAGTTTCTTCCTGTTGCAGTTTTTTTTTCTCTTCTGTCTCTCTTTTTCTCTTTTTTTTCTCTCTTCTGTCTCTCTCTCTTTTTTTTTCTTTTTTTTTCTCTTCTGTCTCTCTTTTTCTCTTTTTTTTCTCTCTTCTGTCTCTCTCTCTTTTTTTTTCTTTTTTTTTCTCTTCTGTCTCTCTTTTTCTCTTTTTTTTCTCTCTTCTGTCTCTCTCTCTTTTTTTTCTTTTTTTTTCTCTTCTGTCTCTCTTTTTCTCTTTTTTTCTCTCTTCTGTCTCTCTCTCTCTTTTTCTTTTTTTTTTCTCTGTCTCTTCTCTTTTTCTCTTTTCTTCTCTCTTTTTCTCTTTTTTTCTCTTTTTTTTCTCTTCTGTTCTCTTTTCTTTTTTCTTCTCTTCTGTCTCTCTCTCTTTTTCTCTTTATTTCTCTTCTGTCTCTCTCTTTTTCTCTTTATTTCTCTTCTGTCTCTCCTCTCTTTTTCTCTTTTTTTCTTTCTCTTCTGTCTCTCTCTTTTTCTCTTTATTTCTCTTCTGTCTCTCTCTTTTTCTCTTTTTTTCTTTCTCTTCTGTCTCTCTCTCTATCTCTTTTTTTTTCTCCCATGTATAATTTGGACTTTTATTTCTCCTTGTTTGGCTGGGATTTTTTTTTTTTTTTTTTTTAATTTTTTTTAAGATGAAATTTACCCACTTGGCAGGTGAATCACAAAGTAAATAGGCAACTACCTCTATTCTTAAGTCCTTTTTTAATCTTTTATACGGGGACTAACAATAAGCAAGCTCTTTATTACGCTTTTTTATTGCGATGTAAAGAAAAAATTGCCGAGTCGTTGCTGGAAACTATCTTATTACCGATTGATTATCTTATTACTTCATATCTTAACTATCGTATTCTCATCGTTTTAGATCTAGCACTGATAATTTTACCTGTGCATTTCTTATACTAGTTACCTATGGATTGTTACACCACTTACTATTACATATTGTTTATAAAGAATAAAAAAAAAAAAAAAAAAATCAAGAACAGATATCAATTACTTCTCGTGGCATAAAAATTCAATAAAATAATAATAGTTCTATTCAATAATAACAGCAATAAATTATATCCACAAATTATTGACGTAACCTTGGCCACTACCGACACACACACACACACACACACACACACACACACCCACCCACCCACACACACACACACCCACACACACACACACACACCCACACACACACCCACACCCACACCCACACACCCACCCACACACACACACACACCCACACACATACACACACACACACACACACACACACACACCCCCACCCACACCCACACCCACACCCACACCCACACACACACACACACACCCACACACACACACCCACACACACACACCCACAAACACCCACACCCACACCCACACACACACACACTTTTCTGTTCAATTCCTTTAGAGAAGCCTCGGACTCAGTATTGGTATAGACTCGAAGGGAAAAAGTCTGAAGGATACGAGAGAAATAGCATTAGTGTATGGGAAACCGATACAATCTATAAGGAAGCCCAAAGCCCCTGCACCTGAGTCTGCTTATAAGAACAGTAGCCACTCATTGATAAAGCAACACAGTACAGCTTCCCTCATAGAAGTAAAGAAGTTTGGAATGGACAAAATGAGGAGGTGATATCGGCAAAGAATGTGCACCAGGTGAAGGAAAGCCTAGATAAATGTAGATATGGAGACGGGACCACATGAGAGTAGCTCAGGCCCTGTAAAACACAACTCGGTGAATACAGGTACTGCAAGTGTAGTGTTAGTAATTTACATGTATTCTTTCAAACTGTAGAATGTGGGAAGCTCAAAGATTAAATACACGGAAAATAAATAGATAATAATGAATAGAAATTGATAATAAATGAAATTAATTAATACAGTTACTTGAAAAATATATGCAATTTAGATAATATAAATGGATGAAGAAGTGTGTTTTTCTATGATATTTAGAACTATGTTAAGCAAGGAAAAGACAGCCGTTAGTATAGTTACATGACAAAAATATACGTTTAGAAATAGAAATGAAAGAAAAGCCGTTGATTTCTTTAGGACTTTAGAACAGTTAGCAAGGAAAAACATTAATAAGTATAGTTACATAAGAAAAATATACGATTGTAAATATATATAGAAGAAGAACCGTTGATTTCTAGAGGATTTAGAAAAGTAGTAGCAAGGAAATCACATAAATTACTATAGCTACAAGAAAATATATACGTTTAGAAATAGAAATGAAAGAAAAGCCGTTGATTTCTTGAGGACTTAGAACAGTTAGCAAGGAAAAACATTGATTAGTATAGTTACAAGAAAAATATACGATTGTAAATATAAATAGGAGAAGAACCGTTGATTTCTAGAGGATTTAGAAAAGTAGTAGCAAGGAAAAACATTAATAAGTATCGTTACATAAGAAAAATATACGATTATAAATATAAATAGGAGAAGAACCGTTGATTTCTAGAGGATTTAGAAAAGTAGTAGCAAGGAAAAACATTAATAAGTATAGTGACATAAGAAAAATATACGATTATAAATATGAATAGAAGAAGAACCGTTGATTTCTAGAGGATTTAGAAAAGTAGTAGCCAGGAAATCACATAAATTACTATAGCTACAAGAAAATATATACGTTTAGAAATAGAAATTGAAGAACAGTTGATTTAGGACTTAGAACAGTTAGCAAGGAAAAACATTAATAAGTATAGTTACATAAGAAAAATATACGATTATAAATATAAAAAGAAGAAGAAGCGTTGATTTCTAGAGGATTTAGAAAAGTAGTAGCAAGGAAAAACATTAATAAGTATAGTTACATAAGAAAAATATACGATTATAAATATAAATAGGAGAAGAACCGTTGATTTCTTTAGGACTTAGAACAGTTAGCAAGGAAAAACATTAATAAGTATAGTGACATAAGAAAAATATACGATTATAAATATAAAAAGAAGAAGAAGCGTTGATTTCTAGAGGACTTAGAACAGTTAGCAAGGAAAAGCATTAATAAGTATCGTTACATAAGAAAAATATACGATTGTAAATATAAATAGGAGAAGAACCGTTGATTTCTAGAGGATTTAGAAAAGTAGTAGCAAGGAAAAGCATTAATAAGTATAGTGACATAAGAAAAATATACGATTGTAAATATATATAGAAGAAGAACCGTTGATTTCTAGAGGATTTAGAAAAGTAGTAGCAAGGAAAAACATTAATAAGTATAGTTACATAAGAAAAATATACGATTATAAATATGAATAGAAGAAGAACCGTTGATTTCTAGAGGATTTAGAAAAGTAGTAGCCAGGAAATCACATAAATTACTATAGCTACAAGAAAATATATACGTTTAGAAATAGAAATGAAAGAAAAGCCGTTGATTTCTTGAGGACTTAGAACAGTTAGCAAGGAAAAACATTAATAAGTATAGTTACATAAGAAAAATATACGATTATAAATATAAATAGGAGGAGGAGAGCGGGGCAGGTTGCATCGAGGGTAGGTTGCATCATTGCCTCTAACTCTCATTAACTTTTTTTTATTATTATTATTGTAGTAGTTGTAGTAGTAGTAGTTTATAGTAGTAGTAGTAGTAGTAGTAGTAGTAGTATTAAGACGATGTACGTGTGATAACATGCGAGTTAGAGGCAATGATGCAACCTACCCTCGATGCAACCTGCCCCGCTCTCCTCCTACCGTTGATTTCTAGAGGATTTAGAAAAGTAGTAGCAAGGAAATCACATTAATTACTATAGCTACAAGAAAATATATACGTTTAGAAATAGAAATTGAAGAACAGTTGATTTATTTAGTATTTAGAACAATAATAGTCAGGAAAATGATTGACAGCGACCATAACCCCAGTGTAAATAAGGGTTATGAGGCTTAGGTAAGACAGGCAGTGGTAAGCCCTCTAGATAAGCGAGGGTCAGAGAGGGAAGCCAGGTAAAGGATTGCCCCGTCAAGACCCGAGACAAGGACAGGGATTCACGTCACCGAGGATATTGTGTCTGGCCAGGATGAGGTGTCCGTGTGATAGCGGCTGTCTTGTGTGTCCAGTGGTGTGTGTGTGTGTGTGTGTGTGTGTATTCATATAGTTTTATTTTACAGGGCCTGAGCTACACTCGTATGACTATGGCCCCGTCTCCATATCTACATTTTGTATTATCATACATCCTTAGTGCTTAGTTCTTATTTTTAGTTAGTTTTAGGTGTGGTAGGTAGTGACTATGTTGTTTGTCCACAGTTACCATTATCAAAAACACATTTATAGTTGTTCAAGAGTGCTGTGCCATTAACTAAAGTAGTACATGCATACATACTTATTATAGATACAAAAAACCAATCTCATACTATATGTAAATCTAGATACATTTTTAATATATAATTAAATACAAGCACATTTTTAAGTTGTTTAAAGTGCAGTGCCATTAATTAAAGTAATATATGTATGCATACTCATTATAGATACAGAAAATCTACTACTATATGTAAACACTAGAATAATAGAAAATCTACTACTATATGTAAACACTAGAATAATAGAAAATCTACTACTATATGTAAACACTAGAATAATAGAAAATCTACTACTATATGTAAACACTAGAATAATAGAAAATCTACTACTATATGTAAACACTAGAATAATAGAAAATCTACTACTATATGTAAACACTAGAATAATAGAAAATCTACTACTATATGTAAACACTAGAATAATAGAAAATCTACTACTATATGTAAACACTAGAATAATAGAAAATCTACTACTATATGTAAACACTAGAATAATAGAAAATCTACTACTATATGTAAACACTAGAATAATAGAAATCTACTACTATATGTAAACACTAGAATAATAGAAAATCTACTACTATATGTAAACACTAGAATAATAGAAAATCTACTACTATATGTAAACACTAGAATAATAGAAAATCTACTACTATATGTAAACACTAGAATAATAGAAAATCTACTACTATATGTAAACACTAGAGGCTGAATCACTAATACATTGAAAGTGAGTGTAATAGCGTTGTTGATAAAGTGTTCATATTAGAGAGTGATTTATCTATATAGGGTGTGGGCCTTGTTTATGCCTTGTTACATATATATACTCAGCCCGCCCGGTAATTTATTATTATACAGGTACAAATTTCCTAATATAATTGCATAGACGCTTAGGAAATCAATACATAACTGAAAGAGACGAAGATTTGGATAAAAGGGAGAAAATTCAGTGTCCTTTGAGATTCTATTCATATTTTTTAATGAAATGAAAGATAAATCCTATAATTTACAACGTAGATGTGAGTTGCATTATTACAGGACTCACGACTGCACTGCGACCTGCGACGACCACTGCAGATTATTCGTGATTAAAAAACACTTCTTACCATTTTTATTAAGATGTAAAAAAAATATGTAAATGTGAAATACAGAGTTGAGAATGAATTTGAATATAGATGGAAATGAAGATTGATAAGATAGGAACGTGGAAATGAAAGAACATGAAGGAAGAAGAATGAAAATTGAAAGAAGATAAAATGCACAAAGAAAATTGAGAAATAACGGATTCAAACTGGAAAAGTGTAGATCTAAAAAAGAAATAGGGAGAAACAGGTTCACAAATAGGGTGGTAAGTGATTGGAATAGCCTCAGTTGTCAGGTAGTTAGTGGAGAGTCAATAGGGAGTTTAAAAGGAGGCTAGACAAATTCATGGATGGGGATGAAAGGTGGATGTAGGTAGTGTTAAGTAACAGGAACTACCACGTGTAGGTCTCACGGCCTCTTGTAGCTTCCTTATTTTCTTATGTTCTTATGTTCTAAAATCAGACTCAGTGCTTTCACGTATATTTACGTTGTGATGCATTTAGCACTGATAGAAACTGTGCTATACTATGCTTGTACAGTATAGTTATATAGTATCCTAGTATTTATATTTCACTCATTCACTCAATTAGTCAGTCAGTCAGTCAGTCAGTCAGTCACTCACTCACTCACTCACTCACTCACTCACTCACTCACTCATTCACTCAATTAGTCAGTCAGTCAGTCGTCAGTCAGTCAGTCAGTCAGTCAGTCAGTCACTCACTCACTCACTCACTCACTCACTCAATTAGTTATTCACTCACTCAAGCAGTTACTCACTCAATTAGTCACTCAGTCACTCACTCACTCAACCAGTCAGTCAGTCAGTCTGTCTGTCAGTCAGTATGTCACTCCCTCCCTCCCTCCCTCCCTCTCTCCCTCTCTCCCTCTCTCCCTCTCTCCCTCTCTCCCTCTCTCCCTCTCTCCCTCTCTCCCTCCCTCGCTATATTAAGACTCCATTCCTAACCTACAGTCTGTCAGTCAGTTAGTATGTCACTCCCTCCCTCCTCCCTCCCTCCCTCCCTCCCTCCCTCCCTCCCTCCCTCGCTATATTAAGACTCCATTCCTAACCTATCGCTATTACTGGGTTCACACTGTTATTACTGATTATACAGTTATATTATACTGTTATACTGGGTTATACTACCTCTCCCTTCCCCCTTCGCTTCCTCCCTATATTTACCCCTTCACGCCCAGATCTTTCCTTTGCTATATAAAATCGTCTGTTGTTACCCATACAATTACGAAAAGTGACTGAATATACCAAATTCGTTAGTGGACAAGGATACTAAACAGGTCATATCTATAAAGTATTGCTGATATTCGTTAAAATCATCTAATGGTATACCCAAATAACAATGGAAATTACGTTCTGGGCCTCAAGGGGTTAAGACATCATTCCTACCCTATCGCTATTACTGCCTTCATTCCGCCCCTGCCACGCGATAGAAGGTCCCTTGCCAGCTTACCAGGTGCCAATACCACCTCCGCTGCCCCGACTGAGGACCGGTGATGAATAGTGTATCAGGCGCTTAGTGATTCCCTCCCACGGCCCTGCATGTTTTATGGGACAATGGAGACTGGGTATTGGAGACTGTCTATCTATCTGTTTATCTATTCATATGTCTGTCTATCTGTCTATGAAGCTGTTTATCTATTTAGCTGTCTATCCATCTTTTGATCTATTTATCTTTCTGTCTATCTTTTATATATTCATCTGTCTATATATCTATGTCTGTCTATCTATTTATCTATCTATCAATCTGTCTCTATCTGTTTATCTATTTATCTATCTATCTGTTTATCCATTCATCTGTCTATCAATATTTTTTATCTATCTATCTATCGGTTGGTATGTTGGTTTACCTTTCTATCTATACCTATATCTATCCATCTATCTATCTATCTATCTATGTACGAACAAAAATTCCACACTGCTTAACTTGCTCATATTTTTTCCACCTTTCTGCAAGTTTAATATTTACTTGAGATATGTTAGGAAGATTACTGGGCTAGAATGTTATTTTTACTCTCTCCTCTCTCTCTCTCTCTCTCTCTCTCTCTC
>JACEEZ010011475.1:127500-202500 GCA_016584305.1 Chionoecetes opilio
CATTCTCCCTTTCTCAAATATGCTGTATTCACTCCCCTACAACTTTCAATTACAAAGTCCTCTCAAATAAACTATACCAGCCGGAAAATATGAGTTACATGTCCCCCTTGCCGGCCCGTGCCCTTGCAACTCTCACTGTTTCCTCACGCGTGGGTTTAGCGTCAACAGGTTTATGAATCCCTGGCGGGGGCGGGAAGAGTAATGGGCAGAAAGGAGGGGAAGAGAGATGGGGATGGTTGGGAAGGAGGAAAGGCGGGGAGGAAGGAGAGAATTGGGAGGGAAGGGATGGAAGGAGGGATGGAGGGAAGAGGGAATTGGGAGGGAAGGGAAGGAAGGAGGGATGGAGGGAAGGGAGATAACTGGAGGGAAGGAGGAAGGAGGAAGGAGGGAAGGAGAGAATTGGGATAAAATAAGATAAGATACTTTGATCCTATCTAGACACTTTGTAAGTACCAACTACAAGGTTATTGACTATACAAAGCGCCACCACGCCAGGACGAACCTGGTGGGCTCGAACCGCTGATCGAATGCGCAAGGACGCATGCACACGCGAGCCCGTAGCTCTACCAACCGAGAATTGGGAGGGAAACTGGCCTAGAGAAGGTATGAGTTTGTTTTGTTACCTTCGCCAAAGAGGATCAGTTCGGTTTGTTAGTGTTTATGTTTGTTCCTCTTGTAGTTCCTTGGGCCTCTTGTAGCTTCTTATTTTCTTATGTTCTTATAGCCCTAACCTAGCTTCCTTATTTTCTATATTCTTATGTACTTATGTCCCTAACGTAGCTTCCTTATTTTCTTATGTTCTTATGTCCCTAACCTAGCTTCCTTATTTCTTATATTCTTATGTACTTATGTCCCTAACGTAGCTTCCTTATTTTCTTATATTCTTATGTACTTATGTCCCTAACGTAGCTTCCTTATTTTCTTATGTTCTTATGTCCCTAACCTAGCTTCCTTATTTTCTTATATTCTTATGTCCCTAAGTCCCTAACCTAACCCCTATGCGTCCCTCAGTAAGACCTGGTATGACCCTACAGGCTACAGCGACCCCTACTGCATGATGGGTATAGTTCCTGAAGTACCTATGGGTCAAGGGAGCGCTGGTACATATGGTGGCAGCGGACAGGGTAGCGCGGAGGGGGACGGAAGTGCAGGCTCCTCAGATCCCGCGCTCCTCTCCACTCCTGCCCGGATCATTACGAGCACCGCCGCTATAGGTGACTCAACGCGCCTGCCTCCCTATAAACAGTGCTATGACACGCTGAAAGGGGGGTGCTAGAGGCTTTTTCGTGCACGCGGTGATACGTTTTGACACCCAGATCTGAATGCACTCCTGGTATGTTTATGACTTACTATAATACCATTGACACCAAGGTCTGTTTGAATGCACTTTCCGGTTTATCTATTACCACTATTATCACCATTATTACTACCATCAATAACACTATAGTCGCCACTGCACTAATGTCGCCAGGCGCCATATATTACGAGTTTAAGCATCACTACAGATTTGTATGTGCCACTGAAGAGGCATGCACAGTAGTTTATGTTATGTACGTGTCTTCAGTGGCACATACGAGCCTGTAGTGATGCTAAAATTCGTAATATATGGCACCTGGTGACGTTAGTGCAGTGGCGACTATAGTGTTGTTGGCGGTAGTTTATTTTATGCATTTATTGGCAGTATGACGCCTCCGTTTTGGCTTTATCTTTATATTGGGCAGTGAGACGCCTTATCTTTTTGTGCATCTAGGCTTGATATTATATTTATTATTGCTCTCTCTCTCTCTCTCTCTCCTCTCTCTCTCTCTCCTCTCTCTCTCTCTCTCTCTCTCTCTCTCCTCTCTCTCTCTCTCTCTCTCTCTCTCTCTCTCTCTCTCTCTCTCTCTCTCTCTCTCTCTGTCTCTTCTCTGCTCTTCTCTCTCTCTTTCTCTCTCTCTCTCTCTCTCTCGTCCTCTCTCTCTCTGTCTCTCTCTCTGCTGTCTTCTTCTCTCTTTCGTCTGTCCTGTCTGTCCTGTCTCTCTCTCTCTCTGACTGTCTCTCTCTTCTTCTCATGTCTTCTGTCTCTGTCTCTCTCTCTCTCTCTTCCGTCTCTCTCTCTCTCTCTCTCTCTCTCTCCTCTCTCTCTCGTCTCCTTCTCTCTCTCTCTCTCTCTCTCTCTCTCTCTCTCTCTCTCCTCTCTCTCTCTCTCTCTCTCTCTCTCTCTCTCTCTCTCTCTCTCCCTTCTCTCTCTCTCTCTCCTCTCTCTCTCTCTCTCTCTCTCTCTCTCTCTCTCTGCCTCTACACCGCTCTAGCTTACATATGTACTCTCTCATACACTGGTTGCATCCCACACTAGAGCCTCTTAAAACAAAAAATCCTGTTTATATGGGAAACCCTGTGATAGAAAGCAGAGACTAAACCTTCCCTTTCACGATGTTCTCTAGAATCTCTACACCACGTGCACCAGTCACTCGTGAGGAAGAATATTTAATAAAATCTTTCCTTCAAGTCTTGCCGTAGAGAAAAAAAAAATTCTCTTCGGCGAGCAAGGAAAATCAAAGGACAGAAGGAAAGAATGAATTACGCATGGCCTCTTGCACTTATTACACTCTCTCTCTCTCTCTCTCTCTCTCTCTCTCTTCTCTCCTCTCTCTCTCTCTCTCTCTCCTCTCTCTCTCTCTCTCTCTCCTCTCTCTCTCTCTCTCTCTCTCTCTCTCTCTCTCTCTCTCCTCTCTCTCTCCCCTCTCTCTCTCCTCCTTTTCTCTCTCTCTCTCTCTCTCTCTCTCTCTCTCTCTCTCTCTCTCTCTCTCTCTCTCTCTCTCTTCTCTCTCTCTCTCTCTCTCTCTCTCTCCTCTCTCTCTCTCTCTCTCTCTCTCTCTGTTGTATATAATTAACACCTAAGCTTGAATTATTCCAAAGATTCTGCACGTTTTATTTTTATCATGAAATCTAAGCCTGTATTGCAAACTTATTCAGAGCTCACCAACACGCTTGTAATGCAGTAATATTACATCCTTTTCATCGACAAGGGAGTAAGTTTATATATCATTACTTTATATCGTCTTTATCTCATCGTCTTTATATCTATCTTTGTGTTCTTTCTACGCGTTCCACATGACACGCTTCAGTTTTGTGACTACTTCTGCAAGGGTAACAAGTCTTTAACACTGAACATTATAGCAATTTATTAGTATTCGTAACACCCGCTTTTGAGGTAAGACAAATTTATGAATCAACCTATTTTTACTATTTCATAATTACTATTACTGTTACTTAATTACTATTTTACTAACTCCTCGCTTTCTGTTACCGAAGTTTGATTCTATGACGGAGTGGTCTTAAAAGCGGCCTCAATTCCGTCTATGAATGACATTTGATAATTTTGTCACTCGTTTGAATTGTTTATCAAAAATATCTTGCACTATGTTACTACTAAGGTATCAGGACACCTTAGGATGCTAAGTTAATCAACTCTCTTAGCATTGTTTTACTGTCTGCTCCATCAATTTATCACTCGTTTCAATTGTTTATCAGTATAAGTTTACATTATGTCGATAAGAGAAGAGTTCCAACACCCCTTAGGATGCTAAATTAATCAACTCTCTTAGCATTTTTTTACTGTCTGCTCAATCAATTTATCACTCGTTTCAATTGTTTATCAGTATAAGTTTACATTATGTCGATAAGAGAAGAGTTCCAACACCCCTTAGGATGCTAAATTAATCAACTCTCTTAGCATTTTTTTACTGTCTGCTCATCATTTATCACTCGTTTCAATGTTTTCATATAAGTTTTAATTATGTCGATAAGAGAAGAGTTTCAAATCTTATGATTGCTAAATGATACAACTCTCTACATTTTTACAGTATGTGCTCATCAATTATCATCGTTCAAGTTTTTCAGTAAAGTTACATTATGGATAGAAGAGTCCAACACTCTTATGAGACATGAATCAACTCTCTTGCATTTTACAGTCTGCTCAATCAATTATCACTCGTTTCATGTTTACGTATAAGTTTCATATTCGATAAGAGAAGAGTCCAAACCTTATGATGCTAATGAAATCAACTCTCTAGCATTTTTTTTACTCCATGTAAACTCAATTACACTCGTTCAATTGTTATCAGTAAAGTTTACATTATGTCGATAAGAGAAGCGTTCCAACACCCCTTATGATGCTAAATGAATCAACTCTGCTTGCTTTATTTACAAAACCTCTTTAAGGTTTACTTAAGTGTACGTTTGCAACTTCTTTTATTTCTCTTATCTGTAGATTATGTATATATATATATAAAATACCTATGTACAACCGCACCACATTCAAGTATGGTGCCTGACAGAAGAATGTGCGTGTTGTAAAAACCTTCCATGGACTAGAGCCTACTTTGGGACCACCTACAGACACCCATTCCTCGCTTAACGCAACCTCGCTTTACGAAATTTCAGAGTTACGAAAAAAACGTACCAAAATTTGTTTAGCGCATGAAAAATTCGAAGTCACGCACAAAAAAAACAACCATTGACACCCATACCCCACTGTACGAAAATTTTGAGTTGCGAAAATAATTAAACATGCTCCAAAATGTATATAACGCATGAAACACTCGCAGTTACGTACACATTAGTACAAAACCCCCATTAAAGTAACACCAGTAAAGTCTTTTCGAGTCTCGGTGAGGAGTTTAACCTTAAAATACCCATGTTGCACCCCCTCACAAGAGTCATTATGTTCCTACATTAAAAATGATGACCATCTTGCACACACATACCTCGACTTATGAAAACTCAAAGAGTTAACGAAAAAAATAAAACGCACCAAGAACTATTTAACGCATGAAAAATTCGAAATGACGCACAAAATAGTACAAAACCCCCATTAAAATACTACCACTTAGGTCTTTTTGACGCTCGGTTGAGAGAATGACATTAAAATGCCCCACAAAACAGTAAGAAAATACATTAAAGTAGTACCACCCAGCACTAAGGTCTTTTCGAATCTCGGTTAAGAGAATGACCTAAAAATCCCCCTGTTTCCCCCCCTTACCAGAGCGATTATGTTCCCACAGGTTTCAGCGACCCTTACTGCATGTTGGGGATCCAGCCAGCCGTGCAGGGGGGGCTACCCGGCTCCCCTAGGGACGTGTATGGAATGGTTCAGGGCTCGCCACCCCCGGACTCCCCCAGAAACAGGGCTTTTAGTGGAGTAAGTATCAAGTTTAAGTATCTGAGTTTAAGTATCTAAGTTTATCCTGTGATGTGGAATAGGAGCTTTTAATCAATTATGTTCTTTGGTTTAGTAAATTATAAGAGCTTTTAATCAATTATGTTCTTTGGTTTAGTAAATTATAAGAGCTTTTAATCAATTATGTTCTTTGGTTTAGTAAATTATAAGAGCTTTTAATCAATTATTTTCTTTGGTTTAGTAAATTATAAGAGCTTTTAATCAATTATTTTCTTTGGTTTAGTAAATTATAAGAGCTTTTAATCAATTATGTTCTTTGGTTTAGTAAATTATAAGAGCTTTTAATCAATTATTTTCTTTGGTTTAGTAAATTATAAGAGCTTTTAATCAATTATGTTCTTTGGTTTAGTAAATTATAAGAGCTTTTAATCAATTATGTTCTTTGGTTTAGTAAATTATAAGAGCTTTTAATCAATTATGTTCTTTGGTTTAGTAAATTATAAGAGCTTTTAATCAATTATTTTCTTTGGTTTAGTAAATTATAAGAGCTTTTAATCAATTATGTTCTTTGGTTTAGTAAATTATAAGAGCTTTTAATCAATTCTGTTCTATGGTTTAGTAAATTATAAGAGCTTTTAATCAATTATGTTCTTTGGTTTAGTAAATTATAAGAGCTTTTAATCAATTATTTTCTTTGGTTTAGTAAATTATAAGAGCTTTTAATCAATTATGTTCTTTGGTTTAGTAAATTATAAGAGCTTTTAATCAATTCTGTTCTTTGGTTTAGTAAATTATAAGAGCTTTTAATCAATTATGTTCTTTGGTTTAGTAAATTATAAGAGCTTTTAATCAATTATTTTCTTTGGTTTAGTAAATTATAAGAGCTTTTAATCAATTATGTTCTTTGGTTTAGTAAATTATAAGAGCTTTTAATCAATTATTTTCTTTGGTTTAGTAAATTATAAGAGCTTTTAATCAATTATGTTCTTTGGTTTAGTAAATTATAAGAGCTTTTAATCAATTATTTTCTTTGGTTTAGTAAATTATAAGAGCTTTTAATCAATTATGTTCTTTGGTTTAGTAAATTATAAGAGCTTTTAATCAATTATGTTCTTTGGTTTAGTAAATTATAAGAGCTTTTAATCAATTATGTTCTTTGGTTTAGTAAATTATAAGAGCTTTTAATCAATTATGTTCTTTGGTTTAGGCCTTTTAGTGGAGTAAGTAGTATCTGTAGCTTCACTATAGTCTATTCACTTAAGCTGGATTCTTGGGAGCTGCTCGATGCCTACCTGAGTATGTAAGGACGTCGCTGATTGGCTGAGGCTACCAAAATACCACCACCATCACCACCCAGCCCGCGTGCATCAGCCAATCAGCGACGTCCTTACATACTCGGGTAGGCATCGAGCAGCTCCCAAGAATCCAGCTTAAGTGAATAGACTATAGTTTATCCTATGATGTGAAATATGCGGTTTAAGAGATGATAATGTGTAAAATAACTCAGACTCTCCAAGAAACAGACATTTTAGTGGAGTACTAAGTATCAAGTTTATCCTGTGATGTTGAATATGAGCTTTAAGAATGATGATAAGTAGAATTAGGAGTACATAGGGAGGATGGAAGAGTTTAGGAAGCGTGAAGGAGGAAAATATGAGTTTGGTTGTAAAAAGAGAGGAAGGAAGGAAGAAGGAAGGAAGGAAGGAAGGAAGGAAGGAAGGAAGGAAGGGAAAGGGAGGGAATGGAGTAGTAGTGGAAGAGTGTTAAGGTTGAAGTTAAGAAGGCATAGAGAGAGAGAGAGAGAGAGAGAGAGAGAGAGAGAGAGAGAGAGAGAGAGAGAGAGAGAGAGAGAGAGAGAGAGAGAGAGAGAGAGAGAGAGAGTAGGTGGTTAGCTGTTACTGAGATGATGGCAGTGTGTGTGTGTGTGTGTGTGTGTGTGGTGTGTGTGTGTGTGTGTGTGTGTGTGTGTGTGTGTGTGTGTGTGTGTGTGTGTGCGTGTGTGTATGGTCAGTGTGTTACAGTAGTGTTACGTCACAGTTTTTTTCAGTTAAGTTTATTTACATCTCTTACAAAAGCTTACAGTAGCCTTACATAAAAGCTTAAGTTACATTTACAAACTTATACTAATCTTATATCTATACATTAGTCACAGGGGTCGCGCAGTTCCGTGGAGGCGGAGGCGGACAGTGACGGCGACAGGAGCAGCAGCTGTGAAAGCCCCAAGTCCTTCGCCAAGGAGAGTCTCAGGAAGCATCATAGGTAAGCTTTCACTATTACATGACCTCATATTTTTGCCGTTCTTTTTGATTTCTTAGTATTCATCTTTTCATCTTCTCATTTATTTAATTTATTTTTCTCGATTTTTTTTTTTCTTTTTTTTTCGAGAATGTCTTTTTAACTTTCGATCTAATAAGAAAAAAAATATATATCTTCTTCATCTTAGTATTCATCTTAGTATTCATTAGTCTTCTTTTCATAGTATTTTTTTCATGTATTTCCTAAAGTATCACCCCAATTACATACCTTATACATTCCTAGTCCTTATTTTTAGCTGTTCTTTTAATGTCTTGTTCTTCAGCTAAATTGTTTTCTATTTTCACTGTTCTTTTTTATTCATTTAGCTCTTCCATGGTAGTATTGTCATAGGTTTGTAAATTTAACTCCCAAAACTAACTCTAAAACTCTTAACTAAAATATCACCCTACGTAATTACAACATACCTGATATTTTTCCCAGTTCCTATTTTTTTTATGGCTCTTCTATAGTAGTGTTTTCATGTCTGTACATTTAACTCTCAAAACTAACTCTAAAACTCTAACTCAAATCACCTAACTATCACCCAAATTACAACATACCTGATATTTTTCCCAGTTCCTATTTTTGTTATGGCTCTTCTGTAGTAGTGTTTTCATTTGTTTATTAAAATATCACCCAAATTCATACCTTATATTTTTCCTGTTCTTAATTTTGTTTAGCTGTTCTTTTTATTTTCTTGTTCTTCAGCTAACTTGTTTTCTATTTTTACTGTTCCTTTTATTTTCTTAGCACTTTCATGGTATTGTTTTCATGTGTTTACTAAGATAATACAAAAAAAGATTCAGTCGTAATTTGTTCGTATTGAATTACTTGACGAATTAATAATATCATTTTAAATACAGTAGTAATGATCGGTTATTTAACATGTTTGCTAATCATCATGAATTGGGATCTGTCATTTACTTATCACAATATTCAACGGTGCAATAATAATAATAGAAAAAGTGGCGGGAAAGACATTAATAAACTTCACAAACATGACTCATTGAGATACGTGGAGTGTTACTGATGGAATGAACGCTTAAGTATAGTGTTATTCCCATTAGAGCGATTCACTATAGTTATTTGAATCACTACTTACTGATGGAATGAACGCTTAAGTATAGTGTTATTTCCCATTAGAGCGATTCACTATAGCTACTTGAATCACTACTTACTGATGGAATGAACTCTTAAGTATAGTGTTATTCCCCATTAGAGCGATTCACTATAACTATTTGAATCACTACTTACTGATGGAATGAACTCTTAAGTATAGTGTTATTCCCCATTAGAGCGATTCACTATTGCTATTTGAATCACTACTTACTGATGGAATGAACGCTTAAGTATAGTGTTATTTCCCATTAGAGCGATTCACTATAGTTATTTGAATCACTACTTACTGATGGAATGAACTCTTAAGTATAGTGTTATTCCCCATTAGAGCGATTCACTATAACTATTTGAATCACTACTTACTGATGGAATGAACTCTTAAGTATAGTGTTATTCCCCATTAGAGCGATTCACTATAGCTACTTGAATCACTACTTACTGATGGAATAAACTCTTAAGTATAGTGTTATTCCCCATTAGAGCGATTCACTATAGCTAGTTGAATCACTACTTACTGATGGAATGAACGCTTAAGTATAGTGTTATTTCCCATTAGAGCGATTCACTATAGTTATTTGAATCACTACTTACTGATGGAATGAACTCTTAAGTATAGTGTTATTCCCCATTAGAGCGATTCACTATAGCTATTTGAATCACTACTTACTGATGGAATGAACGCTTAAGTATAGTGTTATTTCCCATTAGAGCGATTCACTATAACTATTTGAATCACTACTTACTGATGGAATGAACTCTTAAGTATAGTGTTATTTCCCATTAGAGCGATTCACTATAGCTACTTGAATCACTACTTACTGATGGCATTAACTCTTAAGTATAGTGTTATTTCCCATTAGAGCGATTCACTATAGCTATTTGAATCACTACTTACTGATGGAATGAACGCTTAAGTATAGTGTTATTTCCCATTAGAGCGATTCACTATAACTATTTGAATCACTACTTACTGATGGAATGAACTCTTAAGTATAGTGTTATTTCCCATTAGAGCGATTCACTATAACTATTTGAATCACTACTTACTGATGGCATTAACTCTTAAGTATAGTGTTATTCCCCATTAGAGCGATTCACTATAACTATTTGAATCACTACTTACTGATGGAATGAACGCTTAAGTATAGTGTTATTTCCCATTAGAGCGATTCACTATAACTATTTGAATCACTACTTACTGATGGAATGAACTCTTAAGTATAGTGTTATTTCCCATTAGAGCGATTCACTATAACTATTTGAATCACTACTTACTGATGGAATGAACTCTTAAGTATAGTGTTATTTCCCATTAGAGCGATTCACTATAGTTATTTGAATCACTACTTACTGATGGAATGAACTCTTAAATTTTCCCATATATCTGACGAGGTTAGACGGCCGATGATACGCTTCCAACTACTATCTCTATCTATCTAACTTTGCCTCTACTTCTGCAATGCCCAATACTGCCACGGATGGAATTAACTCTAAGTATAGTGTCATTTCCCCTTTCGAGTAACTCACTAAGCTATTTAAATCACTACAACATGGTAGCTATACGTAGATAGTTATTATTATTATTTTTTTTTACATCACAAAGGACAAGGACAAAGGGCACACTAAGGGCAAAAAAAGAGTAACAAACAGCCCGCTTAATTGCCCGTCCCTATATAGAAGACAGTAAGAGAGTATAAAAAGGAAGGGTGGGTCAATTTAGTTATGTAAGTTATATATCCCGATCAGTAAATTCGCAGACCCATCCGCCCTGCTCTTTCCTCTGACTGAATAATATGCAGATTCTAGTGAAGATTATTAATACCCGTATGTAACTTGTATCTCCTCCTTCCATTATTTATATCAGTGCATCACTAACATACTCTCACATGATTAAATTTATATCACCTACTTATTTGTGATGCATATATATATTTTTCTTCAAGAGATATGCATAAATCCGAGAAGAAAATTAAAACACGGATATAACTTGTATCTCCTACTTCCATTATTTATATCAGTGCATCACTAACATACTCTCATATGATTAAATTTATATTACCTACTTATTTGTGATGCATATATATTCATTTTTATTCACAAGGGATATGCAGAAATCCGATGTATGCATAAATTCCTGTTTCCCGGGTAAGAAGTGTTTTTAAAATCACGAATATTCTCTCATATAATTGAATATTTATAGCCTACTTATATGTGATGCATATATTTTCACAAGAGATATGCATAAATCCGATGTACATATGAATAGTTTCCTGTTTTCCGAGTAATAAGTGTTTTTAATCACGAATAATCTGCAGTTATCGTGGCAATTCGCAGTGCAGTCGCGTGAGTGGTGTAGTAATAATTCAACTCACATCTACGTTGTAAATTATTCGGTACAATATTTTCACTCGGGCGTTTTGACATGGCGAGGATATGTGTCGTGTTGCAAGGGAATTCTGTCTGTTATGTCGTATGTTATGTCTGTTATGTCGTTACTGCTCTAAATTTTATGTAGGTAATCTAATAGTTACCGTAGATAACACTAAAGTCGCCCGGTCAATGTTTCTTTTCGATTTACAGACGTTTGGTGGCGTTCATACTTATATTTTTAAATCTAGTAAAGTAAGTAATTAAAGTAAAGTAAGTAAGGTAGTAATCTAGTAGGTAATCTAGTAACCTTAAATATTTTAGTTATCTCGACATAACTGCACCACATTTTATCTTAAATATTTTAGTTATCTCGACATAACTACACCACACTTTATCTTAAATATTTTAGTGATCTCGACATAACTGCACCACATTTTATCTTAAATATTTTAGTTATCTCGACATAACTGCACCACACTTTATCTTAAATATTTTAGTGATCTCGACATAACTGCACCACATTTTATCTTAAATATTTTAGTTATCTCGACATAACTGCACCACATTTTATCTTAAATATTTTAGTTATCTCGACATAACTGCACCACATTTTATCTTAAATATTTTAGTGATCTCGACATAACTGCACCACATTTTATCTTAAATATTTTAGTGATCTCGACATAACTACACCACATTTTATCTTAAATATTTTAGTTATCTCGACATAACTGCACCACATTTTATCTTAAATATTTTAGTGATCTCGACATACCACCAGCATTTACTGCGACCCCTTATTTATTTCTCTTTCCACCCCCTTGTCCCCGCTTGGTAACTTTTGGTCGTGTTTTGTAAGACCTTGAATAGAAAAGAATAGTATAGCAACCACCACCACCACCACCACCACCACCACCACCACCACACAACAACAACAACAACAACAACAACAACTAAAATCATAACAAAAACAACAGCAACAATATCAATAACAATAGAATCAATAACAAGAACACTCCAAGCAACAACAAGAACATTAATAACACACACACACACACACACACACACACACACACACACACACACACACACACACACACACACACACACACACACACACACACACACACACACACACACACAAAGGACAATTACTGTGGGTCATATATCAGGCTCTATGTTTACTATGACTTACAGGAGACACATTTTCCACACCACCTTCGACCACCAACCATTTAACTCAAGTACACTACACGCGTACACACACACACGCTACATACCATTATACCACTATACTACGTACACTATACTGAGATACAGACTATACAGGCGCACTATACCACGCTCCATACAACATACATTAATAATTCTATCTATTCTGTGGCTAATCATTTATTCCTGTTATGTTATCATGGTTAGAGTATAATGATAGTTTATATTGGCCTTTAGTATGTTCCTAAGCGGCGTTATTCACGTAAAATCTTTATATAGAACAGTTAGTCATAAAATAGACTACAAAGATACGACAGAAAGCTCTTTACAATTTTAGAACAGAAAGTTACAAAAAGAGAAAGACAACTCTATAGACAGTCACACAATAGATAAAAACAAGGCAAGTAAGCATCATTATACTATTGAAACTTTTACTCATATATATCTTAATTTTCTATCTATTATGTTCGATACTCGGCTCCCATTTACAAACCTTTTATTTATTTTTATTACTTATTAATTTTATTGCTGTTATTTATTGGTTACTATATATGTGTTTCATTTGTGCCTTTGTATGTTTAATGTTTATTTTAACCTATAATTTTTATATGACATTAGTCTATTTTATTACAAGATAGACAAAAGTCTTTCCATTTTGTAGCAAAACTTTTATTAAATTTATGAACAATCTATTATTGTCATCATAGATAATAAGATTGTTACAAGAAAGTCTATGTTCATTTTTGTATTGGAAAACCTTTTACTCATATATTTATTTTATCTTATTTAATTTTTCTATTTCTTATTATTTTTTGTTTACGATAGCTGTCTTGGCTTCCATTTTGTATTGGCAAACCTTTTATTTTTATTTTTATTTTAACTTATTTTATTTTTTTATTTGCTATATTTTTTTTTTTTACTAGAATATGTCTTTGCTTCCATTTTGTATTGGCAAACCTTTTATTTTAATTTTTATTTTAACTTATTTAATTTTTTTATTTGCTATTATTTTTTTTTTTTACTAGAATATGTCTTTGCTCCCATTTTTGTATTGGAAAACCTTTTATTCTTATATTTATTTGATTATATTGTATTTTTTTATTTGCTATTATTCATATTTTTTTACTAGAAATGTCTTTGCTTCCATTTTGTATTGGAAAATCTTTTATTTTTATATTCATTTTCTTTTATCTTTTTTTTCTTTTTTTCTTATCAATTTTTTTTTACTGGGCTAGGTGTCTTTGCTCCCTCCCAATGGCAGGACAGAACCTTAAAACTATAACAAGTTGCCGCAATACTGTACACTCTTCCCTGCCACTTTAGCACAGAGACCGTTACAAAGAAAGAGAAAGACAACGCTATATAGAACAGAGGCAGTCACAACAAGGATAAACATATAGGACAGAAAATAGTCTCCGGTTTTAGAACAGAGACAGTTACAAAAAGATGTTACGCTTTATAATAGAACAGAGGCAGTCACGAAAGAGAAGAATATACGACAGAATAAATAAGATAAAAGGACAGAATAGAAACTAGAAGGACAGAATAAAAAAGATAAAAGGACAGAATAGAAACTAAAAGGACAGAATAAAAATAGGACAGAATAAAAAAATAGAAGGACAGAATAAAAAAATAGAAGGACAGAATAAATAAGATAAAAGGACAGAATAAAAAAATATAAGGACAGAATAAAAAAATAGGACAGAATAAAAAAATAGAAGGACAGAATAAATAAGATAAAAGGACAGAATAGAAACTAGAAGGACAGAATAAAAAAATAGGACAGAATAAATAAGATAAAAGGACAGAATAAAAAAATAGAAGGACAGAATAAAAAAATAGGACAGATAAAAGATAAAGGACAGAATAAAAATAAAGGACAGAATAAAAAAATAGAAGATGAATGACAGAATAAAAAAATAGGACAGAATAAATAAGATAAAAGGACAGAATAAAAAAATAGAAGGACAGAATAAAAAAATAGGACAGAATAAAAAAATAGAAGGACAGAATAAAAAAATAGAAGACAGAATAAAAAAATAGAAGGACAGAATAAAAAAATAGAAGACAGAATAAAAAAATAGAAGGACAGAATAAAAAAATAGAAGGACAGAATAAAAAAATAGAAGGACAGAATAAAAAAATAGAAGGACAGAATAAAAAAATAGAAGACAGAATAAAAAATGAGACGAATAAAAATAGAACAGAATAAAAAAATAGAAGGACAGAATAAAAAAATAGAAGAGAACAGAATAAAAAAATAGACAGAATAAAAAAATAACAGAATAAAAAATAGAAGGACAAATGAAGAATAAAAATAGGACAGAATAAAAAAATAGAAGGACAGAATAAAAAAATAGAAGGACAGAATAAAAAAATAGAAGGACAGAATAAAAATAAAGGACAGAATAAAAAAATAGAAGGACAGAATAAAAAATATAAGGACAGAATAAAAAAATAGAAGGACAGAATAAAAAAATAGAAGACAGTAATAAAAAAATAAAGACAGAATAAAAAATAAAAGGACAGAATAAAAAATATGAAGGACAGAATAAAAAATAGAAGGACAGAATAAAAAAAGGACAGAAAAAAATAGGACAGAATAAAAAAATAGAAGGACAGAATAAAAAAATAGAAGGACAGAATAAAAAAAAGGACAGAATAAAAAATAGAAGGACAGAATAAAAAAAATAAAAAGGACAGAATAAATCAGATAAAAGGACAGAATAAAAAAATAGAAGAACAGAATAAATAAGATAAAAGGACAGAATAAAAAAATAGAAGGACAGAATAAAAACTAGAAGGACAGAATAAAAATAGGACAGAATAAAAAAATAGAAGGACAGAATAAAAAACTAGAAGGACAGAATAAAAAAATAGAAGGACAGAATAAATCAGATAAAAGGACAGAATAAAAAAATAGAAGGACAGAATAAAAAATAGAAGGACAGAATAAAAAAATAGAAGGACAGAATAAAAAAATAGGACAGAATAAAAAAATAAGGACAGAATAAAAAAATAGAAGGACAGAATAAAAAAATAGAAGGACAGAATAAAAAAATAGAAGGACAGAATAAAAAATAGAAGAACAGAATAAAAAATAGAAGGACAGAATAAAAAATAAAGGACAGAATAAAAAATAGAAGGACAGAATAAAAAAATAGAAGGACAGAAAATAAAAAAAAGGACAGAATAAAAAAATAGAAGGACAGAATAAAAAAAAATAATAGAAGGACATAAAAAATAAGGACAGAATAAAAAATAAAGGACAGAATAAAAAAATAAGGACAGAATAAAAAAATAGAAGGACAGAATAAAAAAAAAAGGACAGAATAAAAATAATAGAAGGACAGAATAAAAATAATAGAAGGACAGAATAAAAATAGAAGGACAATAAAAATAGGACAGAATAAAAAAATAGAAGGAACAGAATAACAAAATAAAAGGACAGAATAAAAAAATAGAAGGACAGAATAAAAAAATAGAAGAACAGAATAAAAAAATAGGACAGAATAAAAAAATAGAAGGACAGAATAAAAAAATAGAAGGACAGAATAAAAAAATAGAAGGACAGAATAAAAAAATAAGGACAGAATAAAAAAATAGAAGGACAGAATAAAAAAATAGAAGGACAGAATAAAAATAAAGGACAAATAAAAAATAAAGGACAGAATAAAAATAGAGACAGAAATAAAAATAGGTACAGAAATAAAAAAATAAGGACAGATAAATAAAAATAGGACAGAATAAAAAATGAAGAACAAATCAAAAATAATAAAGACATGAATAAAAAATATAAGGAAATAAAAATAAGGACAGAATAAAATAAATAAAGGACAGAAGTAAAATATAGAAGGACAGTAAAAAATAAGGACAGATAAAAAATAGAGAATAAAATAATCAGAAAGATCAGAATATAGAAGGACAGAATAAAAATAAGACGAATAGACAATAAAATTGAAGTCAAGAATAAAAATAATAGACAGAATAATAAAAGACAATAATGGCAGAATAAAAAAATAAAGGACAGAATAAAATAATTGATAGACAGATATCAAATAGACAATCAGAGACAGTAAAAATAGGAAATAATAGATACAGTACAGTATCAAATCGATAACAGGCAGATTATCACATCAAAGTCACTTCAAAACTAAGTCGATCAACAATGCTATGGACGTCGAAACCATACTACTGTGGGCTAAAAATAGCTAGTCACTTATATTAAATAAAGAAGTCGAACTGCAACAGTTCAAAATTTACAAAGTCAAAATAGCAGAAATCATTGAAGTCAGAAATAAATTTATAGTCAAAAGTAAATTAATCGCAAATGGGATAAAATATAGTAGGGTAATTATATAAGTCAATCTTAGCGTCAAATGCACAAAACTATGAATAGTACAATAACTCATATAGCAAATGTAAAGCCATATCTAGTAAAGTCATAAATGGTTCAAAATCAGAAATCTATATGAATCGCTATTTGAAAAGGCTATTAAATACGCTCGCACACTCGAACATGCCTGACACACTCGAGCAACGCCTGAAATATGTTTGAACCACTTACTCACCCTATACCACTCGAATCGACGCTAACTGCCTGTTGAACCACTGCCTCATGTGTGCTACTTGACTTAAAATTTACGCGAAGAATAGCTGGATAAAACTTTTTTTTTCTCAATGATCTATGAAGTATCAATTCATTGGATATAATTGTTGTCTTTTTGCCTTAGTATACGTAAACTCCTGTCTGAATCACTGTCTGAAACTCACTGCCTCTGAAACTCACGCTCTGAAACTCACTGCTCTGAAACTCACTGCTCTGAAACTCACTGCTCTGAAACTCACTGCTCTGAAACTCACTGCTCTGAAACTCACTGCTCTGAAACTCACTGCTCTGAAACCACTGCTCTGAAACTCACTGCTCTGAAACTCACTGCTCTGAAACTCACTGCTCTGAAACCCACTGCTCTGAAACTCACCCGACATGCTCTGAAACTCACTGCTCTGAAACTCACTGCTCTGAAACTCACTGCTCTGAAACTCAACTTGCTCTGAAATCACCCTAACTCATGTCAACTCGCAACTCAGTGACTCTGATCCTGCTTCTCCTGTATATCCTGACCACTTCGACATGTCTGAACAGTAACCCGTTCTAACCCACTGCTCTGAACTCACTGCTCTGAAACCCCTGCTCTGATCTCCCTGAACTCGTTTACCTCCCTTCCATGTTGATCAGAAAATGTATCCTTTCCTTCTTATATTGTTAATCCATGAAACCCCTTACAGTTTTAACAGTACCCTTATACCAAAGACACTACCAGTCATTTTATGCGTTCGACTGGTAACTTTTGGTCTTTTTTTTACCAAGGCTCCGTTATGACTTTGGTCACGTATTCTTTGTTATTATTGTTATTCGTTTTCTCCTTTCTCTTGAATAAGGAAGCTCAGAACGCAGACTACACGTGTAGTTCCTGTTCTTCTCTCTTTTATTCTCTCTTTTCTCTCTTATTTTCCATCTCCTGCTCCTTCGTACTGTACATAGTACCCTCTCCTCTCTCTCTCTCTCTCTCTCTCTCTCTCTCTCTCTCTCTCTCTCTCTCTCTCTCTCTCTCTCTCTCTTCTCTCTCTCTCTCTCTCTCTCTCTCTCTCTCTCTCTCTCTCTCCTCTCTCTCTCTCTCCTCCTCTCTCTCTCTCTCCTCTCTCTCTCTCTCCTCTCTCCCCTCTCTCTCTCTCTCTCCTCTCTCTCTCTCTCTCTCTCTCTCTCTCTCCTCTCCTCTCTCTCCTCTCTCTCTCTCTCTCTCTCTCTCTCTCTCTCTCTCTCTCTCTTTTCTCTCTCTCTCTCTCTCTCTCTCTCTCTCTCTCTCTCTCTCTCTCTCTCTCTCTCTCTCTTCTCTCTCTCTCTCTTCTCTCCTCTCTCTCTCTCCTCTCTCTTCTCTCTTTTCTCTCCTCTCTCTCTCCTCTTCTCTCTCTCTCCTCTCCTCTCTCTCTTCTCTCTTTTTTTCTTCTTTTTTCTCACTTTTTCTGCCTATATAACTGTTCTTGAGGTTAGCCTATAAAGAATGTTGGTATAATGTTAGTATAATATTGTCTTGCAGAGCTACATATATAGGAAAGTTTTATAATGGAAGTTGAAGCTAGAGTATTTAAACCCCCATTGCGAGTCACTGAAGTGGAAAGAAACAGACGTAGATAATCCTTCTGTCTTGCGTGCTATCTGACGTCACAGTAATTTCAGTAATTTACCGTAATATGCCGGGATTATACCAATTACAGTTATGATTGTGTCGTACGGGTAAAATACAAAATGATTCCCTTCTGGACATGTTTGAATACCAAGGTTGTATGTAGTTCTTGCTCGAAACTCAAAAAACATTAAAAGTTAGCATAAAAAGAAACTTCAAGTCATGAAAATTAAATGGACTGTTTTCTTTTTGTCATATTGTAAAAATTATATATACGTTTATATAACTTCTAGAAGACATATTTTTGTACCGGTTTTTTTTTTTTTTTTTTTTTTTTTTTTTTTTTTTTTTTTTGTTAACTGATAAAAAAAATTCTGAAAGGCATATGTTCCAGTTTTTCACGTCGGCGAGTGTTGCTATTTTCGGCGACAGTTCCAGTTCTTAATCTTGATATTACAGTACCCAATATATACATTTCATCGGCTTGTACCCGTGTTTCTGCATTCATGGATTAAATACCAGCAATAACTTGAACAATTAGTTTAGTTTATGTGGTTAGGTTTTCTTTTTCTTTTTTTTTGGTCATACTGAAAATTTTAAAAAACCGTTCTGAAAGGCATATTTTGTACCAGGCCGCCCCAGTCTAGCCACTAACGTCACCCACGCCATCGCTTTGTCAGAATATCCAGCAAATTGTGTGGTAGTATTTCTCTGTTTTCGTTCAAATCAACTCCATTCACCCTCGCTCCCTTGCCCGCGTGTATCAACCCCGCGATATTACTGTCTCCTCTCTCTCTCTCCTCTCTCTCTCTCTCTCTCTCTCCTCTCTCTTCTCTCTCTCTCTCTCTCTCCTCTTCTCTCTCCTCTCTCTCTCTCTCTCTCTCTCTCTCTCTCTTCTCTCCTCTCTCTCTCTCTCTCTCTCTCCTCTCTCTCTCTCTCCTCTCTCTCTCTCTCTCTTCTTCTCTCTTCTTTTCTCCTTTTCTCCTTCTCTTCTCCCTCCTCTCTCTCTCTCTCTCTCTCCTCTCTCTCTCTCTCTCTCTCTCTCTCTCTCTCTCTCTCTCTCTCTCTCTCTCTCTCTCTCTCTCTCTCTCTCTCTCCTCTCTCTCTCTCTCTCTCTCTCTCTCTCTCTCTCTCTCTCTCTCTCTCTCTCTCTCTCTCTCTCTCTCTCTCTCTCTCTCTCTCTCTCTCTCCTCTCTCTCTCCCTCCCTCTCTCTCTTGTTTTACCGAAGCTCAAGGTGTTTGTATGTCTATGTGTCTGTCTCTCTCTCTGTATGTCTGTGTGTCTGTCTCTCTGTCTGTATGTCTGTGTGTCTCTCCTCAAGCATGGCAAGGTTGAATCTGGACTGTCTTAAGACCCCCGACGCTAAGCAGGACAGTCCCAGGGAAAGGTTAAAGAAGCGACCAAGGTAAGAACGTAGATGGCATTAC
This sequence comes from Chionoecetes opilio, assembly GCA_016584305.1. NCBI lineage: Eukaryota > Metazoa > Arthropoda > Malacostraca > Decapoda > Majidae > Chionoecetes > Chionoecetes opilio. The sequence continues at coordinate 147,271 of JACEEZ010011475.1, forward strand.
CAGGTGAAGACTTAGGCACCAGTTCGATGCTACCTCACGTAAAAAGGGCGGTTTTCTGGCCTGATCAAGTCACATATACAGGGTTAGAAAGGGAAAGATAGGTTTAAAAGGGTTAATAAAGGTTAATAAGGGCATAGAAAGGTATATAATAAGGGTGGTAAAGACATTTCATCGTGTTTACATCAGTTCATCATTCGTATTTTATCACAAACTGGCTTAATATACATGGAATATGGCTCATAAGAAGGGTTTTTGTCTCTCAGTATATCATTATAAGGATGGTAAAGAGAGATTAATTTTTGTTATCATTACCTTATCAATCATTTGTTGAGGCGCAAAATTTATACAAGGTTTTTATTTTCTTCAGATATTTTTTTTCTAGACTCGTAAACACAACAATAATTTAACCCAAGTGTATACAAAGGTCTCATTTGGTTTAGATGCATTTATTTTCTATACTCGTAAAACAACATGACCTCTAAGTGAAGTAGGATTTGATTACCTTTTCCAATATCAATAGCATATCATTACAAATTTAACTCTTCTATACATGTAACACGTATAAAGTTCTCATAAGCGTCATGGTAACCCTACTATGTGACTGATCAAGGCCAGACCGCCGCTACACACGCCTTTGGTAGCGCTGTAGCTGTATACGAGGTCATCTATAGAGAATGACCTTGCCTGTATATACGTAGCAATACAAGGTGGGTAGTGCAGAGCCGATATGCCTGACACCACCACCACCCACCACTATACTCGCCGCACGTTAAGTTGGCGAAAATGATGCCCCTTCACTCCCCTCTTCCGAACGCACGGGATTGGCTGAGGTGTTGGGGCTTTAGGGCGGAATTTTGAGTAAGGCATTCTCACCCAACACCCAGCAGCCAATCCCGTGCGTTCGGAAGGGGAGGGGCGGTTTGAAGTGCCCTAATTTTCTGCCAACTTAACGTGCGGTCGAGTTTCTATATGTATGTACCACTGCTGACTGCTTCTACACTACAGTACGCAGCCACTACACTATACCATCTAGCTACCACCGCCTCCACCACCACTATTTACTAACCTTGCCTCCTTGCCTCGCGTTTTCCTGATACTTGCTTCTGGTATACCTTCTGTGGCTTCTGCTTGCTCTGTTATTGTTCCTTCCATGTGATTATTATATTATGCGTTGACGGTACAATGGTAATACAGAGACAAAAACAATAACTAATAACTTTGTACGATATTTAGTATGGTTAGCTTTTTGACCCGATGTTGTGTTGTGTGTGTGTGTTTGTGTGTGTGTGTTGTGTGTGTGTGTGTGTGTGTGTGTGTGTGTGTGTGTGTGTGTGTGTGTGTGTGTGTGTGTGTGTGTGCAGTCTATTTATTCACTGATAACGAGGCGCAGCGAAACAGACTGATAAGGGAATTTTTTATTCTATCTGATATGTATTTTTTATGTTCCATGCAACGTTTCTGAATTACTGCCGTGCTTACAGCAGTAAATTTAGGTGTCTGACTACTACTGCTACTACTACTACTTCTACTACTACTACTACTACTACTACTACTACTACTACTACTACTATTTACTACTACTACTACTACTACTACTACTACTACTACTACTACTACTACTACTACTACTACTACTACTACTACTACTACTACTACTACTACTACTACTACTACTACTACTACTACTACTACTACTACTACTACTACTACTACTACTACTACTACTACTACTACTACTACTACTACTACTACTACTACTACTACTACTACTACTACTACTACTACTACTACTAACTACTACTACTACTACTACTACTACTACTACTACTACTACTGCTGCTACTACTACTTCTACTACTACTACTACTACTACTACTACTACTACTGCTACTACTACTACTTCTACTACTACTACTACTACTACTACTACTACTACTACTACTACTACTACTACTACTACTACTACTACTACTACTACTACTACTACTACTTTTACTTTTACTACTACTATTATTATTATTATTATTACTTCTACTACTACTATTTCTACTATTACTACTCTCTTACTACCGCTACTACTACTACTACTTTTACTACTATCACTTCTACTACTACTACTCCTACTACTACTACTACTACTATTATTATTATTACTATTATTTCTTCTACTACTACTACTACTACTACTACTACTACTACTACTACTACTACTACTACTACTACTACTACTACTACTACTACTACTACTACTACTAACGAGCTCTACACTTCACTCAACACCTATGGAAACCTTTTTCACTGTTATTCTTTCACTGCTTTCACACACACAAAAAACCAATTACGTGAAAAGAGAAATTCTTTTATAATACGTTTGTTTTGTTTATTTAATTTTGCAAGTGTGATTAACTGTTGTCCATGCATCAAAAAGAACACACATACACTTTTGTCACCCGTATTGACAGCCCATACAAGGCCGTTAACGTAAATATACGGTCATGAATAGCCTGTTTTGACCTAACTGTGCACAAACGAAACAGAAAAAAGGAAAATGTGCCTTTGTTTTGAATGCCATTATAATTTAGCTCAGTACAAAGAGAGAAGAAAAAATATATATTAATAATGGTAATCGTGTAGGCATACTGTAGAGATGTAGAGCATAGACATTAAAACGGAGTTATTAGAGATTAGTGTGGAGTCATTAGAGAGCTTTAAAAGGAGGCTAGATAAATTCATGGATGGGGATGAAAGGTGGATGTAGGTAGTGTTAAGTAAAAGGAACTACCTCGTGTAGGTCTCCCAGCCTCTTGTAGCTTCCTTGCTATGTTCTTATGTTCTTACTGACAGGTGTACAAACAGATGATGAATGAGCCACGTGCTGGGATGTGAGTACTTTTTTCCTGACTAGTTTCACTTTTACTGGGCTTTTCTCTTTACTGGGCTTCTCTTAGTATATGAAGCCCAGTAGAGGCGAAACTAGGCAGGAATAGAGTACTCCCTTCCCAGCCCGTGTCTCCTTCATCACCAGTTTTTAACCACTTCACGCACAGATCTTTCCATTGATATAAAGAAAAGTCGTCTGTTAGCCATAAAATTACGAAAAATAACTAAATATATCAAATTAGTTAGTGGACAAGGATACTAAACGCGTCATTATCTAAAAAAACATTGCTTAGGTTAATCAAAATCGTCTAATGGTAGCCAAATTACAATGAAAATTACGTTTTGGACTCGAGGGGATAAGAAGGGATAAGAAGAACTACTATTATAACAAAGAATAAAACTCAGTCTATCGTTACGTCCCTAGCACAAAATAGTATCGAAAAATGAGGTTGAATAAAGTAAGAAGGAGTAAAAAAAAGTCTTACTCCCAGCGGTCTCACATGTTGGAGTTTGTGAGTAAAAGAAAACAAGTGTTGGTGGGGGAAGGAAGAGTTGTGTTGCGCGGAGAGGTAATTAGATTGAGGACGTCCAGTGTTGCGTTGAGTGGCGGCGAGTTATTGTGTGAGTTTGTGGAAGTGTTGTGGCCGCTTCTTCATAGTGTTGACTTTTATGTCCGACCTGGGGAAACTTTTGGCCTTTTTACACAGAGGACTCCGAGATATGACTTTTTTTTTACCCAAAGGACTCCAAGATATGACTCTTTTTTTACACAAAGGACTCCGAGATATGACTTTTTTTTTACCCAAAGGACTCCAAGATATGACTTTTTATTTACCCAAAGGACTCCAAGATATGACTTTTTTTTTACCCAAAGGACTCCAAGATATGACTTTTTTTACACAAAGGACTCCAAGATATGACTTTTTTTACCCAAAGGACTCCGAGATATGACTTTTTTTTTACCCAAAGGACTCCGAGATATGACTTTTTTTTACCCAAAGGACTCCAAGATATGACTTTTTTTTACCCAAAGGACTCCGAGATATGACTTTTTTTTACCCAAAGGACTCCGAGTTGATGACTTTTTTTTTACACAAAGGACTCCAGATATGACTTTTTTTTACCCAAAGGACTCCGAGATATGATTTTTTTTTACCCAAAGTCTCCAGATATGACTTTTTTTTACACAAAGGACTCCAAGATATGACTTTTTTTTCACCACAAAGGACTCCGAGATATGACTTTTTTTTTTACACAAAGGACTCCAGATATGACTTTTTTTTACCCAAAGGACTCCGAGAATGACTTTTTTTTTACACAAAGGACTCCAAGATATGACTTTTTTTTAACCCAAAGGACTCCGAGATATGACTTTTTTTTATTACACAAAGGACTCCAAGATATGACTTTTTTTTTACACAAAGGACTCCAAGATATGACTTTTTTTTACACAAAGGACTCCAAGATATGACTTTTTTTTACCCAAAGGACTTCCGAGATATGACTTTTTTTTTTACACAAGGACTCCGAGATATGACTTTTTTTTTACACAAAGACTCCAGATATGACTTTTTTTTTACACAAAGGACTCCGAGATATGACTATTTTTTTACACAAAGGACTCCGAGATATGACTTTTTTTTTCCCAAAGGACTCCGAGATATGACTTTTTTTTTACCCAAAGGACTCCAAGATATGACTTTTTTTTACCAAAGGACTCCGAGATATGATTTTTTTTTTACCCAAAGGACTCCAAGATATGACTTTTTTTTTACCCAAAGGACTCCAAGATATGACTTTTTTTTTACCCAAGGACTCCGAGATATGACTTTTTTTACCCAAAGGACTCCAAGATATGACTTTTTTTTTACCCAAAGGACTCCGAGATATGACTTTTTTTACACAAGGACTCCGAGATATGACTTTTTTTTTACCAAAGGACTCCAAGATATGACTTTTTTTTACCCAAAGGACTCCGAGATATGACTTTTTTTTACACAAAGGATCCGAGATATGACTTTTTTTTACCCAAAGGACTCCGAGATATGACTTTTTTTTTACACAAAGGACTCCGAGATATGACTTTTTTTACCCAAAGGACTCCGAGATATGACTTTTTTTACCCAAAGGACTCCGAGATATGACTTTTTTTTTACCCAAAGGACTCCGAGATATGACTTTTTTTACCCAAAGGACTCCGAGATATGACTTTTTTTACCCAAAGGACTCCGAGATATGACTTTTTTTTTACCCAAAGGACTCCGAGATATGACTTTTTTTTACCCAAAGGACTCCAAGATATGACTTTTTTTTACCCAAAGGACTCCGAGATATGACTTTTTTTACCCAAAGGACTTCCGAGATATGACTTTTTTTTACACAAAGGACTCCGAGATATGACTTTTTTTTTTTTACCCAAAGGACTCCGAGATATGACTTTTTTTTTACCCAAAGGACTCAGAGATATGACTTTTTTTTTTACCCAAAGGACTCCAAGATATGACTTTTTTTTTTACCCAAAGGACTCCGAGATATGACTTTTTTTTTACCAAAGGACTCCAAGATATGACTTTTTTTTTACCCAAAGGACTCCAAGATATGACTTTTTTTTTTACACAAAGGACTCCAAGATATGACTTTTTTTTACCCAAAGGACTCCGAGATATGACTTTTTTTTTACGCAAAGGACTCCAAGATATGACTTTTTTTTTACCCAAAGGACTCCGAGATATGACTTTTTTTTTTACGCAAAGGACTCCAAGATATGACTTTTTTTTACCCAAAGGACTCCGAGATATGACTTTTTTTTTACACAAAGGACTCCAAGATATGACTTTTTTTTTACACAAAGGACTCCAAGATATGACTTTTTTTTTACACAAAGGACTCCAAGATATGACTTTTTTTTACCCAAAGGACTCCGAGATATGACTTTTTTTTTACCCAAAGGACTCCAAGATATGACTTTTTTTTTTACCCAAAGGACTCCGAGATATGACTTTTTTTTTACCCAAAGGACTCCCAAGATATGACTTTTTTTTTACCCAAAGGACTCCAAGATATACTTTTTTTTTACCCAAAGGACTCCGAGATATGACTTTTTTTTTACCCAAAGGACTCCGAGATATGACTTTTTTTTTACCCAAAGGACTCCGAGATATGCTTTTTTTTTACCCAAAGGACTCCAAGATATGACTTTTTTTTTTACACAAAGGACTCCAAGATATGACTTTTTTTTTACCCAAAGGACTCCAAGATATGACTTTTTTTTTACACAAAGGACTCCAAGATATGACTTTTTTTTTACCCAAAGGACTCCAAGATATGACTTTTTTTTTACACAAAGGACTCCAAGATATGACTTTTTTTTTACCCAAAGGACTCCGAGATATGACTTTTTTTACCCAAAGGACTCCAAGATATGACTTTTTTATTTTATGATCAAGTATTTTTTCTTATTATTATTGTTATTTTGTTTTTCTGATTTTCTTCTTTATGCAGTCCGCCCTGGAGAAACTTTTGGTCCTTTTTTTACTTCTTCTTCTTTAGACAATGGACTCCGTGGTAGGACTTTTTTTTATAGTCATGTCATTTTTTTTATTATTAATTTTGTTATTTTGTTTATCTTTTCTTCTTCAGCTCCTGATCTTTTTTCATCTTCGCTATTTTTTTTTAAGAAGTAGTAATAGTACCGTAGATAACAGTATAGTCGCCACTTGACTAATGTCGCCAGGCGCCATATATTACGAATTATAGCATCACTGCTGTGTATGTGCCACTGAAGATGATACACAGTAGTTTATATCATGACTGTAGTATAATCTACCCTGTTTCAGCGTTGTTTTATGCTTTGTATCTGCAAGTAGCTAGATACGGTTTCAAATTTCACTACGCGTTTTTTTTGGGGGGCGACGACGACGGCGGGAGGACACTCAGTAAATAAACACTAGCTGGCGATCTTAGTGTAGGTGCTTTACCAACGTCGCCACTCGGTTTTATTGTTGTAATTTGTTCATTTATAGCCATAATATGATACAGATGGAGACACAAAATGACACAGACTCTCCAGATAGTCCCTTTTAACTTTCCTGAAATCAAGAATGTAGAAATGTAACTATTAACGCCACCACACGTCTGTAAATACAAAAGAAACGTTGTCCTGGCGACTTAAGTGTTATCTACGGTAGTAGTGATAGTAATTTTAGTAGTAGTAGTAGTAGTAGTAGTAGTAGTACGTAGGCGTCATAGTATAAATACTAGTGATGGTCGTAGTAGTAGTAATAGTAGTAGTAGTAGTATAGGAATAGTAGTTGCAGTATTTTTATGCTTGTAGTAGTGGTGATAGAAGTAGTAGTAGTAATAGTAGTAGTAGTAGTAGTAGTAGTAGTAGTAGTAGTAGTAGTAGTAGTATTTTTAATATTATTTTTACCATCATCATTACTCTCACCACCATCATCATCATTTTCATCATCACCATCATCACCGTTCCTACGATGCTCTCAAAGGCCACGAAAAAAAAGGTAGAGGAGAAAAATTGCTAACCCTGCAACGCAGCGTCTCACGTGGCTCTCAGGGGGACACTGAGACCTAATATTGCTAACCCTCCAACGCAGCGTCTCACGTGGCTCTCAGGGGGACACTGTGACATAATATTGCTAACCCTGCAACGCAGCGTCTCACGTGGCTCTCAGGGGGACACTGTGACATAATATTGCTAACCCTCCAACGCAGCGTCTCACGTGGCTCTCAGGGGAACACTGTGACATAATATTGCTAACCCTGCAACGCAGCGTCTCACGTGGCTCTCAGGGGGACACTGAGACATAATATTGCTAACCCTGCAACGCAGCGTCTCACGGGGCTCTCAGGGGGACACTGAGACATAATATTGCTAACCCTCCAACGCAGCGTCTCACGTGGCTCTCAGGGGACACTGAGACATAATATTGCTAACCCTGCAACGCAGCGTCTCACGGGGCTCTCAGGGGACACTGTGACATAATATTGCTAACCCTGCAACGCAGCGTCTCACGTGGCTCTCAGGGGACACTGAGACATAATATTGCTAACCTCCACGCAGCGTCTCACGTGGCTCTCAGGGGGACACTGTGACATAATATTGCTACCCTGCAACGCAGCGTCTCACTGGCTCCAGGGGCACTGTGACATAATATTGCTAACCCTGCAACGCAGTCTCACGTGCTCTCAGGGGACACTGAGACTAATATCTACCTGCAACGCAGTGTCTCAGTGGCTCTCAGGGGACACTGAGACTAATAATGCTACCCTGCAACGCAGTCGTCTCACTGGCTCTGCAGGGGGACCTAGACCTAATATTGCTACCTAAACGCGCGTCTCAGTGGCTCTCAGGGGGACACTGACGAACACCTAATATGCTAACCTGCAACGCACGTCTCACGTGCTCTAGGGGACACTGAACTTATTGCTACCCTCCACGCAGCGTCTCACGTGGCTCTCGGGGGACATGTGACTAATATTGCACCTGCAACGCAGCTCTCACGTGGCTTCAGTGGGACACTGTACATAATTGCTAACCCTGCCCAAACGCACGCGTTCACTTGCCTCAGGGGACACTTGCAAATATTGCTAACCCTCAACGCAGCGTCTCACGTGCTCTCAGGGACACTGAGACCAGATATTGCTAACCCTGCAACGCAGCGTCTCACGGGCTCTCAGGGGACACTGAGCTAATTTGTAACCCTCAACGCAGCGTCTCACGTGGCTCTCAGGGGACCTGAGACATAATATGTGCTAACCCTCAACGCAGTCGTCTCAGTGGCTCTCAGGGGAACTGTGACATAATATTGCTAACCTGCACGCAGTCTCACGGGGCTCTCAGGGACACTAGACTAATATTGCTAACCCTCCAACGCAGGTCTCACGTGGCTCTCAGTGGGACACTGAGTACATAATATTGCTACCTCAAACGCAGCGTCTCACGTAGCTCTCACGGGACACTGATACATAATATTGCTACACCCTGCAACGCGTCTCACGGGGCTCTCAAGGCGCACACGTGACGATAATATTGCTAACCCTGCAACGCAGCGTCTCACGTGGCTCTCAGGGGGACACTGAGACCTAATATTGCTAACCCTCCAACGCAGCGTCTCACGTGGCTCTCAGGGGGACACTGTGACATAATATTGCTAACCCTGCAACGCAGCGTCTCACGTGGCTCTCAGGGGGACACTGAGACATAATATTGCTAACCCTGCAACGCAGCGTCTCACGGGCTCTCAGGGGGACACTGGACCATAATATTGCTAACCCTCGCAACGCAGCGTCTCACGTGGCTCTCAGGGGGACACTGTGACATAATATTGCTAACCCTCAACGCAGCGTCTCACGTGGCTCTCAGGGGGACACTGTGACATAATATTGCTAACCCTGCAACGCAGCGTCTCACGTGGCTCTCAGGGGGACACTGTGACATAATATTGCAAACCCTGCCAACGCAGCGTCTCACGTGGCTCTCAGGGGGACACTGTGACATAATATTGCTAACCCTGCAACGCAGCGTCTCACGTGGCTCTCAGGGGGACACTGTGACATAATATTGCTAACCCTCCAACGCAGCGTCTCACGTGGCTCTCAGGGGGACACTGTGACATAATATTGCTAACCCTCCAACGCAGCGTCTCACGTGGCTCTCAGGGGGACACTGTGACATAATATTGCTAACCCTCCAACGCAGCGTCTCACGTGGCTCTCAGGGGGACACTGTGACATAATATTGCTAACCCTGCAACGCAGCGTCTCACGTGGCTCTCAGGGGGACACTGAGACCTAATATTGCTAACCCTGCAACGCAGCGTCTCACGTGGCTCTCAGGGGGACACTGTAACATAATATTGACATGGCGTGTGTCAAGGCCTGGCTATAAGGTTAACACGCTGGTCATAATCTGAGAAAGTATTAAGAAAAACAGTGTCGGAGAAAAGTTAGGTTAAACTATTCTGTTACCTTCTAATACTTTGCTTCCTTAACACTGTATTTCCCTACATTCTGAAAGACTACTGGTAAGGTCCTTGGAGAAAACTTAGGTTAGATTATTGTTCCCTTCTAATTTTTTTTTATTCGTTGGAGCCTATAGCGCCTGTAAGCTATTTATTCTTTGAGGGCTCAGGGTTGTTTTGTTGTTTTTGTTGTTTTTTTTTATTTATTTTTTTACTTTTTTTATTATTATTTTTTTTTTTAATAACATTTGTGCCTACAGCGCCTGTAGGGATTGGTGACCCAGGGCTCGGATGGTAGGCTCTGGAGGTTCACTTTGAGGGCTCTGATGGTTCGTCCTCGCCCGCGGTGGCGCAGGCAGGATTCTTACTCAGGTGGTGGGCCCTGCACATTCTTGAGGGTCGTGATGGTAGGCCCTCGCCCGTTGGTGGCGCAGGCTGGATTTGTATAGTGACACCTGTGATCTATAGGTGAAGATGCCGTTTTCTAATACTTTGCCTCCTTAATACTTTCTTTCCTACGTTCTGAAAGGCTACTGGTAAGGTCTTTCCTCTTATACTGGGCCGTCGTATAGAGGAAGTGTCTACAGGCGCGCGACAAGCCAACACCCTGCTTATGTATATACTGCTGTTGTAGGTTTTGATTCCACCCTCGTAGCATCTAAGTCACCGCTGGTATATCTTAGCGTAGTGCTGTATACTACCCCGACACTGCCACACGCTCACAGTAATTGCCTAAGTGTGTACTATATTATAAGAGTAGTCAGTAATCTTTGGCAGTAGAATATATACCACGTAATATCTTGCCTTGTTGCTTGTGTGTGTATTGGAAAGTTGTATTTAATTATAATAATATAATGACATATTTTAGATTAAGGAAAGGACTCATTGTAGTATCTTGTTATTATTATCATTATTATTATGATGTGGACCTTATTAATTAGTGAAGGAAACTAGTTAGAATATAGTACTTTAAAGAAACCCTTGAAGCAAAACTAGTTAGTAATAAAGTACATGTTTTTTACCCAAAATTCCCTTTAACCACCATTCAATATTATCATCACTACCATGACCAGCCTCTTAACTATCTAAACTATTCAACTACCCATAACTACACCGCCTTGTTACAGATTGCAGAGTCCCTTCAACAATATCTTAATCCCCCTTTCTAGCCTTTCAATAATCTCATAACTACCATTACTACCCATTACTATCTCTAACTATTCACTGCCCTAATTACGCATCATTACAGGAATACAGGTCCTTCAACATTCTCAATCCCCTTTCCTAGCTACCCCGTCTCTATCCTGCCCCGTCCCGCCCCATCTCTGTCTGTCCCGCTCTGCCCCACCTCATCCCGCTCTGTCCCGCCCCGTCCCGTCTCCGTCCAGTCCCGTCTCGTCCCGTCCCGCCTTGCCCTGTCCCGTCTCCATCCAGCTCTATCCCGCCCCGTTCCGCTCTACCCTGCTCTGTCCCGCCCCGTCTTATCCCGCTCTGCCCCGTCCCGCTCCACTCTGTCCCGCCCTGTCCTGCCCTGTCCCGTCTCCATCCAGCTCTATCCCGCCCCGTTCCGCTCTACCCTGCTCTGTCCCGCCCCGTCTTATCCCGCTCTGCCCCGTCCCGCTCCACTCTGTCCCGCCCTGTCCTGCCCTGTCCCGTCCCCATCCCACTCTGCCCAGCTCTCTCCCGACCTGCCCCGTCTACCCGCTCACCTCACATGACGCTCTTAACCTCCTCCCACAGTTTCCGGCTGAGTTTTAAGCGGCGACCCACGGAGCCAAAGCAGAGACTGGAGCATCGGGACTCCCTCAGTAACGCCATCCCGGCTAAGATCATCCGGGCCACCTCGGTCAAACCTCACACGCTGAACCCGCGATGGAATGAGAAATTTAGACTGTGAGTACTGACTTGTTTTTTTCTACTATATCGTTATTTTGTCTTATATGTTTGTGGATTGAGAGATGGAGAAAAACCCGGGAAGAAGCAGTAGCACTTTATTTCTCTAACATTTCGACTAAGTCTTTTTCTTGATTACTTGATTACTTATTTTACTACTTATATTTACTTGATTACTTACTTACTTATTTATTACTTACTGTTGAGTATTTACTTACATGTTTTTTTCTACGCTTTTGGTATTTTGTCTTATATTTTTGTGTTGAATTTACATGTGTATTGCTTTAATCCTCGGTAGAGTGAGAAGTTTAGGCTGTGAGAATACTGGTTCCCATGTTTTTCTACTATTTCTACTATTTTGGTTTCTAATATTCTTCTATTTATACTAGTTTGGTTTCTAATATTTCTTCTATTTCTACTAGTTTGGTTTCTAATATTTCTTCTATTTCTACTAGTTTGGTTTCTAATATTTCTACTATTTCTACTAGTTTGGTTTCTAATATTTCTTCTATTTCTACTAGTTTGGTTTCTAATATTTCTTCTATTTCTACTAGTTTGGTTTCTAATATTTCTTCTATTTCTACTAGTTTGGTTTCTAATATTTCTTCTATTTCTACTAGTTTGGTTTCTAATATTTCTTCTATTTCTACGAGTTTGGTTTCTAATATTTCTTCTATTTATACGAGTTTGGTTTCTAATATTTCTTCTATTTCTACTAGTTTGGTTTCTAATATTTCTTCTATTTCTACTAGTTTGGTTTCTAATATTTCTTCTATTTATACTAGTTTGGTTTCTAATATTTCTTCTATTTCTACTAGTTTGGTTTCTAATATTTCTTCTATTTATACTAGTTTGGTTTCTAATATTTCTTCTATTTACAGTTTGGTTTCAATATTTCTCTTTAGTTTGGTTTCTAATATTTCTTCTATTTCTACTAGTTTGGTTTCTAATATTTCTTCTATTTATACGAGTTTGGTTTCTAATATTTCTTCTATTTCTACTAGTTTGGTTTCTAATATTTCTTCTATTTCTACTAGTTTGGTTTCTAATATTTCTACTAGTTTGGTTTCTAATATTTCTTCTGTTTATACTAGTTTGGTTTCTAATATTTCTTCTATTTCTACTAGTTTGGTTTCTAATATTTCTTCTATTTCTACTAGTTTGGTTTCTAATATTTCTTCTATTTCTACTAGTTTGGTTTCTAATATTTCCTCTATTTCTACTAGTTTGGTTTCTAATATTTCTTCTATTTCTACTAGTTTGGTTTCTAATATTTCTTCTATTTCTACTAGTTTGGTTTCTAATATTTCTTCTATTTCTACTAGTTTGGTTTCTAATATTTCCTCTATTTATACTAGTTTGGTTTCTAATATTTCTTCTATTTATACTAGTTTGGTTTCTAATATTTCTTCTATTTATACTAGTTTGGTTTCTAATATTTCTACTATTTATACTAGTTTGGTTTCTAATATTTCTACTATTTATACTAGTTTGGTTTCTAATATTTCTTCTATTTATACTAGTTTGGTTTCTAATATTTCTTCTATTTCTACTAGTTTGGTTTCTAATATTTCTTCTATTTCTACTAGTTTGGTTTCTAATATTTCTTCTATTTATACGAGCTTGGTTTCTAATATTTCTTCTATTTCTACTAGTTTGGTTTCTAATATTTCTTCTATTTATACTAGTTTGGTTTCTTCTATTTCTACTTTTTTGGTTTCTACTATTTCTACTAGTTTGGTTTCTAATATTTCTTCTATTTCTACTAGTTTGGTTTCTAATATTTCTTCTATTTCTACTAGTTTGGTTTCTAATATTTCTTCTATTTATACTAGTTTGGTTTCTAATATTTCTACTATTTTGGTTTCTACTATTTTTCTACTCTATAGTTATCTTGTCTTATATATATTTGCATTAACTTGACATGATTCTTACACTTTCTTTTAATTACAGGATGGTTTATGATTTCACTTTATGACTATTATGGTATTTTGTCTTATATATCTATGTCTGTGTTGAAGTGTTATGTTTATTACTATTCTATCAGGCGTAATGGGACTCTGAATAAGATAAGATTCCTACCTGAGCTGTGTGTGTGTGTGTGTGTGTGTGTGTGTCTGTCTGTCTGTCTGTCTGTCTGTCTGTCTGTCTGTCTGTCTGTCTTTCTCTCTGTCTGTCTGTCTGTCTGTCTGTCTCTCTGTCTGTCTGTCTGTCTGTCTGTCTGTCTGTCTTTCTCTCTGTCTGTCTGTCTGTCTTTCTCTCTGTTTGTCTGTCTGTCTGTCTGTCTGTCTGTCTTTCTCTCTGTCTGTCTGTCTGTCTGTCTCTCTGTCTGTCTGTCTGTCTGTCTGTCTGTCTGTCTCTCTGTCTGTCTGTCTGTCTGTCTCTCTGTCTGTCTGTCTCTCTGTCTGTCTGTCTGTCTGTCTGTCTGTCTGTCTGTCTGTCTCTCTGTCTGTCTGTCTGTCTGTCTGTCTCTCTGTCTGTCTGTCTGTCTATCTCTCTGTCTGTCTGTCTGTCTGTCGTGTGTGTGTGTGTGTGTGCGCGCGCGTGTCTCGTCCAGGTGTTAAAATAAAACTACATAAGGAAGATGTACAGAAACAAGCCTGCCTGCCTGGTATAATAATCCTGAGAGAGATAGTGTACATTATATAAACCAAGTCTACATTTCTCCAACCCCTGAGGAAAATATTACGAAACATGTCTCAACGAAAACACCACGTAATTCTGCCTCACCCTATGTGTGTGTGTGGGGGGGGTAGGGGAGGAGGAGGGGAGAGGAGGTGAGGTGGAAGGAGGGAGGTTATGTGTATGGTGGGGGAGAGGAGGAGGAGGGGGAATTGGGGGGAGGGGGAAGGTTATCTGTATGGTGGTGAGGGAAGGGGGAAAGAGGAATTGGGGAAGGAGGGAGATACTGTGTATGGTGGGGAAGGGAAGGAGGAGGGGGAATTGTGGAGGGGTTATGTCTGTGTGTGTAAGAGAAGGAGGGGAGGTGGGGGTGTTATGTCTAAGCAAAAAAACACGTAATTCAGCCTTACCTCATGTGTGTGGAGGGGGATGGAGGGATTGGGAGGGGGAGGGGAAGGGGGAAGGGAGGGGTGCTATGTGTAGGCGGGAAGGGGAAGGGGAAGGAGGGGTTTATGTGATGGAGGTGATGGACGGAAGTGTGTCGAGGAGAGGGAGGGTTGAGATAAGAGGGAAAGAGAGGGAGAGAGGGAGGGTTGAGAAGGAAGGAAGCAGCGGGGGGGAAATGAGGGCATGAAAGAGAAGCTTAGTGGGAAAGGAGAGAGAAAGGGGACAGGAAAGTAAAAAAAAAAAAATAAGGGGCAGAAAAGTAAAAAAAAATATAAGTAAAGGGGGACAGAAAAGTAAAAACAAAATAAAGGACAGGAAAGTAAAAATAAAAGGGACAGAAAAATAAAAAATAAAATAAGGGACAGAAAAGTAAAAATAAAAGGGACAGAAAAGTAAAAATAAAAGGGACAGAAAAGTAAAAACAAAATAAAGGACAGGAAAGTCAAAATAAAAGGGACAGAAAAGTAAAAACAAAATAAAGGACAGAAAGTAAAAATAAAAGGGACAGAAAATAAAAATAAAATAAGGACAGAAAGTAAAAATAAAAGGGACAGAAAAGTAAAACAAATAAGGACAGGAAAGTAAAAATAAAAGGGACAGAAAGTAAAAATAAAGGACAGGAAAGTAAAAATAAAAGGGACAGAAAAGTAAAAATAAAAGGGACAGAAAAGTAAAAACAAAATAAAGGACAGGAAAGTCAAAATAAAAGGGACAGGAAAGTAAAAATAAAAGGGACAGGAAAGTAAAAATAAAAGGGACAGAAAGTAAAAATAAAGGACAGGAAAGTAAAAATAAAGGACAGGAAAGTAAAAATAAAAGGGACAGGAAAGTAAAAATAAAGGGACAGGAAAGTAAAAATAAAGGACAGGAAAGTAAAAATAAAGGACAGAAAAGTAAAAATAAAAGGGACAGGAAAGTAAAAATAAAAGGGACAGGAAAGTAAAAATAAAAGGGACAGGAAAGTAAAAATAAAGGACAGAAAAGTAAAAATAAAAGGGACAGGAAAGTAAAAAAAAAACAAAAGGTAAAAAAAGTACAAAAAAAAAAAAAAAAAGGACAGAAAGTAAAAATAAAGGGACATAAAAGAAAATATAAAAGGGACAGGAAAGTAAAAAAAAAAAAAAAGGGGGGGGACAGGAAAAGAGAAAAAAAGGGACGAAGGGATGAAGGAAATGGTAATGAAGGGAAGAGAATGCAATGGAAATGAAGGAAATGGAAATGAAGGAAAGAGAAGGAAGGGATGAAAGGAAAGGAAGGAAGCTTAGTAGGAAAAGGAATGAGAGAAAGAGGACAGGAAAGAAAAAGAAAGAAGCTTAAAGAAAAAACTTATTAATCAAAAGATGAACCGTTGTAACTGAAGTGGCAAGATTTTCCCCATATTACTTTCTGTTTGGTTTAATGGGACAATAAAATGAAGGGAATAGCAATGACAATGCAAGGGAAGAAACTTTAGTGGAGGAAGGAGAGAGAAAGAGAGATCAAAAATAATAGCTTCAACAAAAAACTTATTTAGAGATGAATCGTGGTAACTAAAGCGGCAGGATTTTTTCAATGCGGGTATCATTTGTTTGTTTTAAATCACACACGGACGGTCAATAAAATACGAATGTCATTCAAATATAATTAATGGTTAAAAAAAAAATAGTTCACTGTTTAGCAATTGTTTTATGGACACGTTAAAATTTATCTCATTTGTAAACACGAGTTCGCATGATGAATGTGTGTGTGTGTGTGTGTGTGTGTATTTGTGTTTTTAGCGTGTGGTATGGTGGTGTGTGTGGTGTGGTGTGTGTATGTGTGTGCCGTTTCATTGTGTGTGTGTGTGTGATGGGTGTGTGTTGTGTGTGTGTGTTTTTGTGTGTCTGCGCGTTGTGTGTGTGTTCGTGTGTGTGTGTGTGTGTGGTGGGTGTGGTATGTGTGTGTATGTGTGTCTGCGTGTGTGTGTGTGTATGTGTTGTGTGTGTGGTGTGTATGTCGTGTGTGTGTGTGTGTGTGTGTGTGGTGTGGTGTGGTGTGTGTGTACTTAAATATTTTCTGTTAATTGTTTCTTTAATAAACAGGAAATTTAGAGAGACGAGAGAGAGAGAGAGAGAGAGATGAGAGAGAGAGAGAGAGAGGAGAGAGAGAGAGAGAGAGAATTGAGAGAGAGAGAGAGAGAGAGAGAGAGAGAGAGAGAGAGAGAGACCATATAACAGATATAACACATTAAAACCTGAAAGTCATTATCCTTTAGTCTTCTGTTGTCTTTGTAATGGCTATGATACATCCATGAATGAACAGACAAAAGAGAGGTCAACACAGGCCATTTCTCCACAAAGTGAATAAAACAAGTGAGGGACTAATGGTTTGTTGATGCGTAGCAAGATACAATGGAACTCGCCAGGTATGAAGCATAGCAAGCCATAGAATAGCATAGCATAGCATAGCATAGAGATGGGAAAGCCTGCGGGAGTTTAGTAGAGCAAAAACATGTGAAAAACAGCGGTTGGAGGGCGGCGATAGATGTACACACACAGCGTGCAGAAATTGGCCTGTTATTCAAAAGAGGGAAGCGGCTCGAGGCAGAAAAGTGTATGTATAACCTGTCCCTCTGTGTGCTCCTCCGCACCTTCCATCCTGCGGCCCCTCACCCTCCGTCCCTTCACCTCGTACCTAATCCTCCGCCCTTCACTCCTGCGGCCCTCCACCCTCGGACCCGGGGCTTCCAGCGGCGCCCCTGGAGCCCCTTCACCTGCCGTGTCCGCGTCGCCTTGCTTCAGGACATCGCCACCTCTGCGTCCAGGCACGTCGTAGCCGCGCCAGTCTCCTTCCTCCACGCGTGACGGTGTACGCGGGCTGAAGGCTGCCCTGGTGTGGCTGCCTCGAGGCCCAGCTGCCTGTGTGCCCAGAGAGGAGCAGGGAACGGCGTGGCAGGGAGAGGGCGGCCGCGCGGGGGGTAGAGGGAGGAGCAGGGGGGGAGGGCACCGAGGCGGTGCTGGCCATCACGGGCGCCGGGACGCCAAGGGGGGAGGGGGTCAGGACGCGATCCAGGTGTCGCCTCTCTCTTCTCTCCTTCCTCTCTCTCTCTCTCTCTCTCTCTCTCTCTCTTCTCTGTTCATGTGTCATGTGTGTGTATCATGTGGTGTAATGTGTGTGTTCTCATGGACGCTGCCGTCAATGACACACATGACACACAACGGCAGATGACAAGCACAGATTGATATCATGCCCAAACATAAAGGGGAAAATGCCAGAACTCAAGGCGCCGTTAACTCCAAGCTCCTCGATGGGTGGGGTGGCGGCGCTGGTAACCAACAGGATGGAAACCAAAAAGGTTCCAATCAGAAGCAAAGACAAAAAGGGGAAATACACAGAAGTCGAGGCACCAACATCTCAACTACAAGCCACGTAACTCCAAGCTACTCCCACAGGTTCCAATCGGAAGGCAAAAAAACATCCTTAAATATGAACGCCTAAGAGTGTTTTGCGAGTGTGACTGTCATCAAAGACTTGAGAAGGTCTCGACCAAGGTGACTGAACTCAAATCTGGTATGGAGACTGAAACTCTAAACTCAACAAAAGCGAGCAAAAAAAAGGCCTGCTGCCTGGGCCTTCCTCGCGCCTTCTCAGGCTCTTCAGGTGCAAACAGTAGAAGGCAGAGGCGTGCCAGCAAAGAAGGAAAGCCGCAGCCACCGGGACGCACGGGCGGCCAGCAAGGCGCGACAACCAGCAGGCACGGAGAGGCGCGCCGCCAAGGAAGGCCGCCGCAAAAAACACAGAGCATGGGAGGGCTGTGCGATAGAAGACAAGAACCTCATCATCACCCTCGCCGATGAGGCTGCGGGAGCGGATGAAAAAGGAAAAGGAAGTGCGACAGATCAGAAGAGGAGAGGCCTCATGGAGCGGATGTGGTAAGGGGACAAACCAGAAAGCAATGATTGCGAGAATCATTCGGGGTTGAGAAAGAGGCCGCCGCGCCGCGCCATGCCTTTTGTTTGCAGCTGGTTTCAGTGCACGTGTCGCCGAGTACTGCTCTTGCTGCAGGGTGAGGAGGCTGCTGCTTGCAAGCACTCTAGCACCAGTACGGCGATGCACATCAGGGATGGCAGCAGCGGCAGGTCACGCTTCGAGGCGTCCAAAGCCGAACGTGGATGGTGCTACGTGACTGAGTGCCTTGATCGCCGCCTGGCAGTGGTGGAAGCCCGGCGTGCCCCGGCCACCCACCCGCCAGCAGGCCACGCCGAGCCTGCAGCTGCACGACGAGCTGAGGGAAAGGAAGAGCGAAGTCCCATCAGGCGCTGAGGGAAAGAAAAACACAGGAAAAGGGGAGAACCATGCAGTGTAAAAACTCATCATTATGACAGCCAGAAAAAAAGCGAGGCGTCGCGGTCATGATGTGTGAGAGCGGCGTGCAGGAGCAGGAGCCGCAGGGGAGAGCCATGCGGAGGTGGAGCTGGAAGGGCCTCACGGCAGACTGACGTGGGCGTGAGGAGGTGAGTTGACCGGAAAGTGTGGTATTGACGAGCAGGGTCATGTGGTGTGCGTCGGGTCCTCCCTCCCCTCATGGCACCACCTCGCCTCCCCTGTACGTCCCGCCACGGAGGACCAGGGAGGCCAAAGGAGAGAGAACAGGGGTGAGGAAGGGACAGTAAATTCAGGGAAGAATGTTGGAAAGATGAATAAGTCAGGTATACTCAGACGCAAGTAAGGAAAGCAAGGAAGCGAGAGCAAAGTCCAGCCCCATCGAGGAGACTGAGGCCAGACGAACACAGTGAACAGTAATCTTGTGAAGCAGATGCTGGGGCGCAGGCAAGGGAACCAGTCGTCAGGAACCTGTCGCAGCGCGGCCCCCAGGCGTTGGTCAACGTGGTTGTGACTGCCACGTGCCCGCTGAGTATGCCAGATGCTGCTGGCGAGGCCGCCTGCGATGCGCACAGCCTGCAGCAGCAACACAAGGTTGAGTCCGATAGGGCGGCAGGCTGCACCGCCGACCGGGGCAAAGAACGCTGCTGTGAACAGGTGCTCTCGCGGGACATCAACGCCATGGTTCGCCACGGGCAGTTGTGGATGCCTGCGTGACACCGCCGTCGGGAGACAGAAACTAGAGAACGGGAGGAAGAGGAGAGCCTCGTCGAGGAGGCTGTGGAAGGGAAATCATGTAGGAAGGAAGGAGACATCAAATTTGGAAGAGGAGAGTTATCGTGAGGAGACTGTGGAAGGGAATCCGTAGAGAAGGAAGGAGACTCAGATTGGAAGAGGAGAGCCTCGTCGAGGAGGTTGTAGGGAGAGTGATTCGGATAGAGGAAGGAAGTGGACAGACAGAAGAGGAGGTCTCATGGAGGAGGCTGTGGTAGAGGACAAAGCAGAAACCAATTGATTGCGGACGATCATTCCGGGGCTGAGAAAGAGGGCCGACTGCGCTTCGTGCATGCTTTGTGCAGCTGGGTCAGGTGCCACGTGTCCGCCGAGTACTGCTCGCTGCTGCAGGGCGGAGGCGGCCTGCGGGTGTGCTGCATGCCCTGCAGCACCAGTTACGGCGGGCAATCCAGCTGGAATGGCAGCAGCGGGCAGCATTCCGCTTCGAGGCGGCCAAGGGCCCGTAACGTGGATGGCTGCGCGCTGAGCTGAGTGCAAGGAACGCCGCCTGGCAGTGGTGGGACGACCTGCGTGCCCGCGCCACATACCGCGCGCAGGCACGCCGAGCCGCCAGTGCCGGGGACTCAGCGCACTGAAGGACCCTTTTTTTTTCGGGCAAGAAGCCTGGATAAGCAACCTAGTCGTGACCACTCAGGTCACGAAGAGGCTCAGGTCAGCAGGACTGTTCAACGTCCGCCCCCAAAACACCGCAAGAAGGTCATGGTGCTCAGGCACAAGGGGCCCAATTCATCGCACGCTCCGGAAACGATTCAACGTTCAGATATCTACGACGCCCGCAGCGGACACCTGGGCATCCGCGGCCATGCTGACCGCGTGCACCGCTGTCACCGCGAGGCCACGCTATGCGTGGGGCCTTGGACAGCGAGGGGAACCAGCCGGCAGCAGCAGGAGCCCACTGAGGGGCGCGGCGGTCACAAAACACCACAGATGAGTCAAGAAACACCCGACATTGGACCCCAGATGTGTTACATCAACCCCCTGACCAACTCAGTAAAGAAAAACCAAACACCATACTGTAAAGTCATTCTCTGCGACAAAATTGAGTGAAATAAAAGAGAATAAAAATATCAACGCAAGATGAAGACTTATCATTAAGATCAAGTTGAATGAAAAATAACCTGTGTTGAAAGAGGAGCGAACACTTTTAGAAAAAGTATCGTTGCAGGATATGTCTATCATCGTGTTCATTCAGTATAGAAACACTTTTTATCGCCTTGTTACATGGACGAAAAAAATGCCTCAATGTTTTTACCTTATAACTGTGACTGAACATAGACATGATTCTTACCACTGTATATTCATCTTTACGACTTTATTATTTATTATATTATAAATATTTAATCTGACTACCCACCAGGTTTACTGTTATCTAAGAAACACAAACCGCGCCTAGGACAAGCTGAAGGACAAAAGAAGCACTAGAAATAAATACAGAAAAAGTGAATCATTATGGAACACTACTCAATTCGCGTCACTTTCTTCCGACTCAAAATCATTTAAGATGGAATATCAAGTCGCTTTAAAAAAGTTCATATCCAAAGTTTCTTTTCGGAAGTTTTATACTGGACGACTTGAAAAGAGTGAGTAGCAATGTGACAAATTTTAATGCTAAATTTCGTCTTAGATTCTTTTTTTTCACCCAATAAAAAAAAAAAAGGGAGGAGTTCGAGAAGAAAAAAAAAGAAAAATCTATGAAATCAAACGAGAAAATCAAAGAGTAAAAAATTCAAAAATTTCTTAGATATTTTTTTTTTACCCTATAAAAAAAAAGCGAGTTAAGAGTCGGAAAAAGAAAAAAAACATATAACTTCTAAAGATAATGTTTTGTATAGGTAATGAATATTTGTCAGAGTCACGTAAATAAACACTAAATAACAATTTATTGCAAGGAAATGCATGAAAAATAAGCAGGAAGAGTTTAGAAATTTAAGAATATAATGGCAAAAATTAATGTCTTTGACTAGTCTGCGTCCAATAGGCGACAGGTGTGAGGGGAGCATTAAGTGCTTGGTGGGGGGCGGCTGTTCAAGAGATGTCGGGGAGGGGGGGAGGAGGCTGTTACGAGATGTCGGGAGGAGGCTGTTAAAAGATGTCGGGAGGGAGGGAGGTGTTTGTTAAGAGATGTCCGGGGAGGAGGGAGGCTGTAAGGGATGTCGGTGGAGGCTGTTAAGAGATGTCGGGGCGGAAGTGAGGAGGCTGTTAAAAGATGCCGGGGAGGGGGGGGAGGGAGGCTGTTAAGAGATGTCCGGGAGGCGGGAGGGCTTTTTGGGTTTAAAAAAAAGGGGGGGGGGGGGGGGGGGGGGGTGGGGGGGAAGATGTTCCGGGGGAGGGCTGTGAAGAGATGTTCGGGGAGGAAGGAGGGAGGGCGTTTAAAAGAGTCGGGGAGGGGAAGGGAGGGAGGCTGTAAAAAGATGTCGGGAGGAAGGATGATGGGCTGTTAAGAGATGTCGGGGAGGGGGGGAGGGAGGGCTGTTAAGAGATGTCAGGGAGGGGGGGAGGGAGGCTGTTAAGAGATGTCAGGGGAGGAGGGAGGTGTTAAGAGATGTCCAGGGAGGAAGGATGGGGGCTGTTAAGAGATGTCCGGGGAGAAGGATGGGAGGCTGTTAAGAGATGGTCGGGGAGAAATGAGATGATAGTAGGCATGGACGTGCAGTAGTAAGGAGAAGGTATAAAGAGATAAAAGAATGAGGTGAGGCGAGGCGGCGGCATATTCATTACGGCATGAGACAAAAAAAAAAAAAAAAAAAAAAAGTATTGCCCAGTTTGAAAAGATCGCTTCCCCACTCTTGAACACGATAGTTAGGTGATATTAGGTATGGTACTGTTAGGTACTGTTAGGTTAGGTTAGATTGTCTTGTATCGTGACTAAGACAACTTGTGTGAGAGTTACAATGAGAGTAGTTCGAGAAAATCCAGGTTCTCTTAGATTCAGGAGCTACAGCCAGTCGTCTTCACCCGGAGAATAAATTTTGTTATAACATAGACTTCTTTTCACTTAATCTAATTGATCTGTGAAACTGTGAATATGATTATGCTTGTAATTAGATTTTTTCGAAGCATATTATTGTATTCAGACATTTAGTAGTGTATATAGTTATTTGTAATCTCTGTCGCTTCTCTCTCTCTCTCTCTCTCTCTTCTCTCGCTCTCTCTCTCTCTCTCTTCTCCTCTCTCTCTCTCTTCTCTCTCTCTCTCTCTCTCTCTCTCTCTCTCTTATCTCTCTCTTCTCTCTCTCTCCTCTCTCTCTCTCTCTCTCTCTCTCTCTCTCTCGCTCTCCTCTCTCTCTCTCTCTAATTCATCCCTCCTAGTATGGCCCAAGTTCTATTATTCATATTATCTTTCTTCAACGATAAAAAACGACACCACTCAAGATTACCAAGAATTACCAAGATTACCAAGACATAGACCACTGCATCACCGGTATACAGTGGTACTATGCCCAAGATTATCCAAGATTACCCAAAAATAACCCAAGATTGTAAGAAAGCTTTGGAGAAGAAGCCAGCCACACACGCTCTTAGTTCCCTTCCCTTTCATTTATCCTGTTTTTTCCCAAGTCATGAGGAAGAGGGGTTTCTCTCATGCCTAGGTTTTTTCCTCTCCTATCCTCACCTCCCGAAAGTTTGAGAATGGCGGGAAATCGATTTTTTTTATATACTGTGTCAGAATCGGAATGGAAATTAAATTAGCAAGTGCTTGTGGGCCTCGGACCCATGATGACGTTGGTTATAGTAGATATATTAGACAACATGGTGATTGCAAACTCAATCGTGTTGTTGCTGTCGTTGGTCACTGGTCCAAAAAGTGGCCTCGGGTAGACTGACGTTCCGTGTGATTCCAACCTTTGTGTTCCGTGTGATTCAACACTACACAAACACACTCACACACGCACGCAAACGTCATGATTGAGTTACTGATGTTTTGGAATGCGGCAAGACGTTACCGCAGAGTTTTTTCCTGTAATCAATACTCCTAAAGTGTTTTTAGTCCCCAAAACCTCCTTCAAAATTATTCAATCGTTCGACATGGGACCAAGCCCGCTTACCTACGATTCTTTGCGATGGTTTGAGCCTACTTCATCAAAATTGAATTTACAGTTTCGGCGACCAAAAACAGACCAGACAGTCAGACAGACAGACCACACGGCACTCCTATAGGAGATGCGTCGTGACACCTTTCTCGAGGTAAAGGAGAGAGTAAGGGAGAGGAAAGCCAACAAATAATAGTAGGTATTATTCCAGTGTCACCGAATTCACTTTGGTGGACGAAAACCATTTTTTCTGGTGAGTTTGATGTTTGAATTAATCTGCTAACGTCTGTCGCAAATCAAATAATTTTATTATATTTATTATTTTATGTTTATTAATTATTCGAGTTTTTTTTGGTTAGGTTATTTAAAGGTAAGTTCGGTCGTTCCATTTGTTTTCAATAATTTGTCGCAAAATCACAAATTAAAAGAAAAAAAAGCCTCCCCCCCTAAACGGTTAGTAGATTATTTCAAAACTCATTAGAAAAAATAGTTTCGTCAGAGAACAAAGGAAATCGTTGTCAAACTGGAAATTACCAGAAAGCAGCTCAGCAAAAAACTTATTTAGAAGATGAATCGTTGTAACACTAAAGCGCGTTAATTGTTCCAATAATATATTCTTTTTGTATTATAAAGCACAATAGATACAGACGCTCCTTACAAACTATATGTCATTCAGAATAATAAATTATGGATGTTAACAAAAATAGCTTCACTGTTTAGGCAAATTTTTTTATGGCCACCTTAAGAAATTTGATATCATTTCTAAACACGAGTTAGCATGATTGATAGTGCGTGTGTCTGTGTGTGTGTGTTGTGTGGTGGTATGTGTGTGTGTGTGGTGTGTGTGGGTGTGTGTGTTTATACCTTTATAATTATTTTAATATTTTACGTGTTTCTTAACAATAGTAAAATTTACTCAGAAAGAGAGAGAGAGAGAGAAGAGAGAGAGGAGAGAGAGAGCCGAGAGAGATTGAGAGGAGGGAGAGAGACACGAGAGGAGAGAGAGAGGAGAGAGAGAGAGAGAGAGAGAGAAGAGAGAGAGAGAGAGAGAGAGACCATATAACACATATAAAACATTATAAACCTTAAAGTTATCCTTTAGTCTTGTGTCTTGTAATGGCTATTGATTAATCCATTGATTGAACAGACAAAGAGAGGTCAACACAGGCCATTATCCCCACAAAGCGAGAACAAGTGAGACTAATGGTTGTTGATGCGTAGCAAGATAAATGGAACTGCCAGGTATGAAGCATAGCAAGCATAGCATAGCTAGCATAGCGGAGGGAGGGGAAGGCCTGCCGGGAGTTTAGTAGAGCAACACTTGGTGAAAAACACGGTGGAGGGCGGCGATAGATGTACACACACAGCGGCCAGGAAATGTGCCTGTTATTCAAAGAGGGGAAGCGGCGAGGGCAGAAAAGTGTATGTAAACCTGGCCCTCTGTGTTGCTCCTCCGGCCCCTTCATCCTGCGGCCCTTCACCCTCCGCCTTCACCCTCGTCCTTCACCCCCCGGCCCCTCACCTTCCGGCCCCGGTCCCAGCGGCGGCCCCCATGGAGCCCCTTCACCTGCCGGTCCGCATAGCCTTGCTTCCAGGGACCCTCCACCCCTCTGGTCCAGGCAAGTCGTAGCGCGCCAGGGGGGGTTTTCCTCCTCTCCCACGGCGGACGGTTTGTGTACGCGTGCTGAAGGCTCGACCTGGTGTGGCTGTCCGCGAGGCCCAAGCTGCATATGTGCTCCAGCGAGGAGCAGGGCGGCGGACGTGGAAGGGTGGAGGGGCGGGCGCGCGGGGAGGAGGGAGTGCAGGCGGGGGAGGGCACGAGCGTGTGTGGTCCATCACGGCGCGGGGACGCCAAGGCGGGAAGGGTCAGACTCTACCAGGGTGGCCGCCACTCTCTCTCTCTCTCTCTCTCTCTCTCTCTCTCTGTCATGTGTCATGTTTGTGTCCCTCATGTGTGTGTCAATTTGTGTCATGCCAAGTTGCCTACGCGTCAATGACACACATGACACACACATGACAGATGACAACCAGATTGATTATCATGCCAACAGAAATGGGGAATAGCCAGAACTCCGGCGCGTAACTACAAGCTCCTCCTGATTGGCTGGCGGGCGGCGTTGGAAACCAAAGGTTCCAATCAGAAGGCCAGACAAAAAAAGGGGGAAATACCCAGGAAGTCCCGAGGCCACCAACATGCTCAACTAAACAACATCCGTAACTCCAAGCTCCTCCAACAAGGTTTCCATCAGAAGGTCAAAAACATCCTTAATATGACCGCCTAAGGTGTTTTTGCGAGTGACTGTTCATCAAAGACTTGAGAATGTCTGGCTGACCAAGGGACATGAACCCAAATCTGGTATGAGGAACTGAAACTCTAACTCAACACAAGCGAGCAAGAAAAGGCCTGGCTGCCTGGCCTTCCTCCGCGCCTTCTTCAGGCTCTTCAGTGCACATGTAAGAAGCAGATGCGTGCAGCAAGAAGTAAGCCGCAGCCACCGTGACGCACGGCCTGGCCAGCAAGGCGCGCACCACCATCAGGCCCGAGAGGGTTCCGCCCCGTCAAGGAAGCCTCGCAAAAAACACAGAGCATGGGGAGGGCTGTGCGTGAAAGACAAGACACCTCATCTAACCCTCAGCGGGGGGGGGGGGGGGGGGGGGATGAGGCTGCGGAGAGGATAAATGAAAAGGAAGTGGACAGATCAGAAGAGGAGAGCCTCTGGAGGGAGGCTGTGTAGAGGACAAACCCAAAAGCAATGCTTGCGAGAATCATTCCGGGGCTGAGAAAGAGGCCGCCGTGCGCCGTCCCATGCCTTTTTGTGCAGCTGGTTCAGTGCCAAGTGGTCCGCCGATGTCTGCTCGCTGCTGCAGGGCGAGGCGGCTGCCGTGCCTGCACGCCCTCTAGCACCAGTAACGGCGTGCACATCCAGCTGATGGCAGCAGCGGCGCGTCCCGCTTTCGAGGCCGGCCAAAGCCGTAACGTGGATTTCCTGCTACGCTGAGCTGAGTGGCCTTGGATCGTCCGCCTGGCATGGTGGGAAGCCCTGCGTGCCCGGCCACCACACCCGCCCATGCAGGCCACGCCGAGCCTGCAGCTGCCGATGCTGAGGGAAAGGAAAGTCGAGTCCCATCAAGGCGCTGAGGGAAAAAAAAAAGAAAAACCACGAAAAGGAGGAGAACATGCAGAAACTCATCATATTGACAGCCATAAAAGCCAGGCGTCGCGGCATGAGTGGTGAGAGCGGCGTGCAGGCGCATGAGCCGCAGGGGAGAGCCTGGGCGGGAGGTGGAGCTGGAAGGGCCTCATGGGGGGGCAGACTGATGTGGGCGGAGAGGTGGGTTGACCCAGGAAGTGAGTGGTATGACGAGGCAGGGTCATGTGGTGTGCGTTGGGTCCTCCCTCCCCCTCCTGGCAACCACCTCGCCTTCCCCCCTGTACGTCCCCGACCACCGGGAGGACCAGGGAGGCCAAGGAGAGAGAACATGGGGTGAGGAAGGACAGTAATTCAGGGAAGATGTGAAAAGGATGAATAACTGGGTAATACTCAGCGCAACGTAAGGAAATCCAGGAAGAGCACGTCTCAGCCCCATCGGGAGGCTGAGGACAAGGAAAAAACATGAACATACTCGTTAAGAAGAATGCCGGGCGCAGGCAGGGAACCAGTCGTCAGGAACTGTCCAGCGCGGCCCCAGGCGTTGGTCACCGTGGTGTACTGCCACGTGCCCGCTGAGTACTGGCCAGATCCTGCTGGGCGAGGCCGCCTGTAATGCCTGCACGCCTGCAGCGAACACAAGGTGCTCGTCCAGATGACGCGGCAGCGGCACCGCCACGATCCCGGGGCAAAGACCGCTGTTAAAACAGCTGCTCTCGCGGACCCCCCAAATCCCCCAAAACCCGCCCCAAAAAAAAAATGGTCCGCCACGTGCATTTTGTGGGATGCCCTGCGTGACACCGCCGCGGGATACGAGAAACTAGAGAACGGGAATGGAAGAGGAGACCCTCGTCGGAGAGCTGTGAAGGGGAAATCATGTAGGGAGGTAAGGAGACTCAATTGGAAAGGAGAGTCTCGTCGAGGATACTGTGGGAAGGAATCACGTAAAAGAAGGACGGAGACATCAGATTGTGAAGAGGAGAGCCCGTCCGAGGAGGTTGTGGGGCGGATGAATCAGAGAAGGAAGTGGACATATCAGAAGAGGAGAGCCTCATGGAGGGGCTGTGGTAAGGACAACGCAGAAAACAATGATTGCGATGATCATTCCGGGAGCTGAGAAAAGAGGCCGCCGCACCGTGCCTGCCTTTGAGCAGCCTGGTTCAGTCGACGTGCCCGCCGAGTCTGCTCGCTGCTGCAAGGGCGAGGCGGCCTGCGTTGCTGCACGCCCTCTAGCACCATACGGCGTGCACATCCAGCTGGATGCAGCAGCGCAGCGTCACGCGGGTTCGAGGCGGGCGAAGGCCGTAACGTGGATGGCTGCTACGCGAGCTGAAGTGCCAATGGATCGCCGCCTGCAGTGGTGGGACGCCCTGCTTGCCCCGGCCACCACAACCCGCCGCGGCAGGCCACCCGAGCCTGCAGCTGCCGGGGACTCAGCTTCACTGAGGACTCGTCCACAGAGCCTGGATAGCCACCAGCGTGAAACCCCTCAGGTCCCGAAGAGGCTCAGTCAGCAGGACTGTTCACGTGCCCGCACAACACGCAAAAGGTTATGGCCCCAAGGGGCAATTCATCGCACGCCCTCCGACCGACCTTCAACGTCAGATATCCTACGACGCCCCGCAGCGGAAACTGGGCATCCGCGGCCCTGCTGACCGCGTGCACCGCTGTCACCGCGAGGCCACGCATGTCGTTGGTGCCTTGACCGCGAGGGGCACAGGCGGGCAGCAGCAGGAGCCCCACTGAGGGGCGCGGCGCGTCACAAACACCAGTATTTGAGTCAAGAAATCACCCGACATGACCACAGTGTGTTACATCAACGGAACGGAGCTGACCACTTGCCCGTAACAGAAACCAAACACATTACTGTAAAGTCATTCTCTGCGACAAAATTTTGAGGGAAAATAAAAGAGAATCAAATATCAACGCAAATGAGATTATCATTAAGATCAAGTTTGAATGAAAAATAAGACTGTGTTTGAAAATGAAGCGAAACACTTTTTAGAAACGTATCGGTTTTCAGGATGTCTTATCCATCGTGTTCATTCCAGTATGAACACTTTTATCGCTTTGTTACATGGACCGCAAACTGCCTTCATGTTTTACTTATAACTGTCCCCCCCACCTAAACCTTATACATGTATCTTACCACTGTATATTTATCTTTACTACTTATTATTATTTATTATTATTTATAAATATTTATCTTGACTACCCACCAGGTTACTGTTATCTAAGAACACAAACCTGCGCCCTAGGACAAGCTGAAGGACAAAGCAAGCACTAGAAATAAATACAAGAAAAGTGAATCATTATGGAACACATCTCAATTTCGCGTCACTTTCTTCCGACTCAAACTCATTTAAGATGGAATTATCAAGTCGCTTTAAAAGTTTCATCATCCTTAAGTCTTTTCGGAAGTTTTATACTGACGACTTGAAAACGAGTGAATAGCAATGTGCAAATTTTAATGCTAAATTTCGTCCTAGATTATTTATTTTTACCCATATAAAAAAAAAAGGGAGTTCGAAGAAGAAAAAAAACATGAAAATTCAATGAAATCAAAACGAGTGAAAATCAATTTGCAATATTTTTTTCGAAATTTCGTTATAAATTCTTTTTTTTTTTTACCCATATAAAAAAAGTTCGGAGTTAAGAGTTCGGAAAAATGAACATATAACTCTAAAGATAATGTTTTGATATAGGTAATTGAAATATTTTGTTCTGAGTCACGTAAACTAAACACTAAATTAACATATTTATTCCCAGAAATGCATGAAAATTAAGCAGGAAGATTTTAGAAATTAAGAAATATAATGGTAAAAATTAATGCTTTGAGTCGCGTCCATTAGGCGACAGGTGGGAGGGAGTATTAAGTGCTTGGTGGGGGGGAGCGTTAAGAGATGTCCGGGGAGGGGGGTGAGGGAGGCTGTTAAGAGATGTTCCGTGGGATGAGGGAGCCTGTTTAAGAGATGTTCGGTGGAGGCTGTTAAGAGATGTCCGGGGGAATAGGAGGCTGTTAAGAGAATTTCGGGTGGGCTGTTAAGAGATGTCCGGGGAGGGGTGAGGGAGGCTGTTAAAGATGTCCGTGGAGGAGGGAGGCTGTTAGAGATTGTCCGGGTGAGCTGTTTAAGAGTGTCCGGGGAAGGAGGGAGGGCTGTTAAAGATTCCTGGTGGAGGCTGTTAAAGTGTCCGGGGAGGGGGGAGGGAGGCTGTTAAGAGATGTCCGGGGAGGAAGGGAGCTGGTTAAGAGATGTCCCGGTGGAGGCTGTTAAGAGATTCCGCGGGGAAGGATGGAGGCTGTTAAAAGATGTCCGGGAGGAAGGGAGGTGAGGCTGTTAAAAGATTGTCCGGGGAATGAAGGATGAGGGGCTGTTAAGAGTGTCCCGGGGAGGGGGGAGGGAGGCTGTTTAAGAGATGTCCCGGGGAGGAAGGATATGGGCAATGTTAAGAGATGTCCGGCGGGGGGGGGATGGGGGCTGTAAGAGATGTCCGGGGTAGGGAAGGATGGGGGCTGTTAAAGAGATGTATCCCGGGAGGAAGGATGGGGGGGGTCTGTTAAGAGATGTCCGGGGAGGGAAGGATGGGAGGCTGTTAAGAGATGTCCGGGGAGGGAAGGATGGGGGGCTGTTAAGAGATGTCCGGGGAGGGAATGGAGATGATAGCTAGGCAAAGGAGTGCAGTAGTAAGGAGAATGTATAAAGAATGAGGTGAGGCGGGCGGCGGCATATTACATTACGGCATTAGAAAAAAAAAAAGA
Source organism: Chionoecetes opilio (assembly GCA_016584305.1). Lineage (NCBI taxonomy): Eukaryota > Metazoa > Arthropoda > Malacostraca > Decapoda > Majidae > Chionoecetes > Chionoecetes opilio. The sequence goes on from JACEEZ010011475.1 coordinate 178,168, forward strand.
AAAAAAAAAAAAAAAAAAAAAAAAAAGTATTCGCCCAGTTTGGAAAAGATCGCTTCCTCCACTCTTGAACACGATAGGTTAGGTTATATTAGGTTAGGTACTGTTAGGTACTGTTAGGTTAGGTTAGATTAGGTCTTGTTCGTGTGATCGTAAGAAACCTTTGTGTGAAGAGTTACAATGTGGTATTTCGGAAATCCAGGTTCGCTTAGATTCGGAGCTACAGCCAAGCGTCTTCACCCGGAGATGAATCTTTGTTATAACATAGACTTCCTTTTCATTAATTATAATTGATCTGTGAAACTGTGAATATGATTTATGCTTGAATTTAGGATTTTCTAAGCATATTGTTCAGACATTTAGTATAAGTATATTAAAAGAAATAATAACAATAATTTAGTTAATACTCTGTCGCAGTCTCTCTCATCTCTCTCTCTCTCTCTCTCTCTCTCGTCTCTCTCTCTCTCTCTCTCTCTCTCTCTCTCGCTCTCTCTCATCACTCTCTCCCTCTCATCTCCTCTCTCCTCTCTCTCTCTCTCTCTCTCTCTCTCTTAATCTCATCCCTCCTAGCTTGCCACGTTCTATTATCATATTATCTTTCTTCCAACGATAAAAAAAACGACCCCACCCAAGATTACCCAAGATTACCCAAGATTACCCAAGATTACCCAAGATTACCCAAGACATAGACCACTGTATACCTGACTGTTCACGGCGACAATGTTTTGAATTGCGGGGCTGCATAGGGGCCCGCGGGGCGCCTGACAAAGAGATATAGTGGTCTATGGCACTATCATATAGACTGGTTTATCAGTATATATGGTATACTGTAATCTTCGTAAATGTTTGTTTTCTATAATATTATCAAATAAAAAAACAGTAGAAACACGCTAAAAAGAAAATGCCATTACGAGAGCTATGAAGAAATATGCATGAACTTAATATTCACTTCAACTCTTCGCCATTTAAAACTTTGCGAGTCAACTTTTATCATGAGGGTATCATAGAGCGCATTTTATTTAGCTTTCCATTGATGTATTTCGTTATCTGATAAATTAATTAGAACCATGCATAAATTAGCGTTAAATAAATAAATAAAATCATCAATCGGGTAATTTTTCCCGATTGATGATGTTATTTATTTTACTTATATATTTCGTTTTTCTGATAATGAATTAGTACCATGTATAAATTAGTGTTGACTAAATGAATAACCTCATCAATCGGGTAAATTACCCGATTGAGTATTTTATTTATTTAGTTAACGCTAATTTATGCATGGTTCTAATTCATTTATCAGATAACGAAATATAGCAATGGAAAGCTAATACAATTGCGCTTCTATTGATACCCTTCATGATGAAAGTTGACTCGCAAAGTTTTAAATGGCGAAGAGTTGAAGTGAATATTAAGTTCATGCATATTTCTTCATAGTCTCGTAATGGCATTTTTTTAGCATGTTTTACTGTTTTTTATTTGATAATATTATAGAACAAACATTTACGATGATTACAGTATATCATATATACTGATAAACCAGTCTATATGATCCGTATATATATATATATGAATCCGAGAGGCCCTCCGACTTCGGGCCCTTGCGCGACAGGCCGATATTTCGTGCGCAGTCCAGGTATACAGTGGTCTATGCCCAAGATTATCCAAGATTACCCAAAATAACCCAAGATTGTAAGAAAGCTTGGAGGAAGAAGCCAGCCACACGCTATTCCCTTCCCTTTCATACTCCTGTTTTTTTCCCAAGGTCAAGAGAGAAGAGGGGTTTCTCTCATGACCTGGGTTTTTTCTCTCCTCTTCCTCACCTCCCGAAAAGTTTTGAGAATGGCGGGAAATCGATTTTTTTTATATACCTTTGTCAGAATCGAAATGAAATTAAATTAGCAAGTGCTTGTGGGCCCTTCGGACCCATGTATTGATGTTTGTAGTAGTAGTATATATTAGACAACATGTGATTGCAAACTCCAATCGTGTTGTTGCTGTCGTTGGTCACGGTCAAGGTGCTCGGGGTAGACAATGTTCCGCTGTGATTCCAACCCTTTGTGTTCCGTGTAATTCCAACACACACACACACTCACACACGCACTCAAACGTCCATGAGTCTACTGAGTTTGTGGAATGCGGCAAGACGTTACCGCAGAGTTTTTCCTGTAATCTAATACTCCTAAAGTGTTTTTAGCCCAAAAGCTCCCTTCAAAATTATTCAATCGACATGGGACCAAGCCGCTTACCTACGATTTATTTGCGATTTTTTGAGCCTACTCGCATCAAAATTGAATTTACAGTTTCGGCTACCCAAAACAGACAGACAGTCAGACAGACAGACACACGGCTACTCCTGATAGGAGTAGCCGTCGTGTACAACCTTCCTTGAGGTAAAGGAGAGAGTAAGTGGAGAGGGAAAGCAACAAAATATATAAGAGGTATTAATCAAGTTGTCACCGAATTCACTTTGTGGACGAAACCATTTTTTCTGGTGAGTTTTGATGTTTTGAATTAATCTGCTAACCGTTTCTGTCGCAAAATCAATATTTTATATATTATTATATTTTATTTTTTATTATATTTGGGGTTTTTTTTAGGTTAGGTTATTTAAAGGTTAAGTTCGGTTCGGTTTCACTTTGTTTTCAAGTAATTTTATGTCGCAAATCACAACTAAACAAAGAAAAAACGGACAGAAACGCCGTTAGTAGATTATTTCAAAAATCATTAGAAAAAAAAAGTTTCGTCCACCAAAGTGAAATCGTTGTCAAACTGGAAATAAACCAGAAAGCAGCTTCAGCAAAATACTTATTTAGAGATGAATCGTTGTAACTAAAGCGGCGTTAATTGTTTCCATAATATATTCTTTTTGTATTAATAATAGCACCAATTAGACACAGAGCTCCTTACAAATTAATGTCATTCGAAATATAATTATGGATGCTTACAAAATAGCTCACTGTTTTGCAATTTTTTTTTTATGGACACCGTTAATAAATTTTATATCTAAATAATAATATAAAGCGGAAAATTTGTGTCCGTTCGTCTGTGTGTGTGTGTGTGTGTGTGTGTGTGGTGTGTGTGTGTGTGTGCGTGTGTGTGTGTGGTATAGGTTCCGACACCCGTGGCGCAAATCACCTCTTATGGCACCATTTTTGGTTAACAAGGTCGACCAGGGGAAGGTTAAGCCTCCCCTAACTCATGAGATGATCCCCCCGAATCACTTTTTTTTTTTTTTTTTTTAAGCAGCCTATTAGCGAGAAATGTTGGAAAAAAGTGGGTTGCGAGAATTCCAAGATCTGAAAGGGCAAATGCCAAGTGGGCGCTGGCAGGTTTAGCTCAAAGGTTGGTCTACTGTTGTTTTGGTCTCCGCACTAATAATTTTCATAAATATAATTTTTCTCCGATAACATTGATTGCACCCGCATCTGAATACCAAAAATATTAGGTCTTTTGTTGTTTCTACTAATTATATGGAGACATGCATACGATGGAACGTTCTATAAATAGCAATTTAATGCAAATACTCGCCTTCAAGTAGCCAAAGCTTAATATATTTTTTACATGTATATTTGCATGTAAAATTGGGCGATGTTCACACTGTTTTCTAAAGACAGTACTGCTGCGTCTGGCCAAACGCTCTTGTCAAAATACAATAAAGCAATTGCCTTGGAAAAACGAAGAATTAAAAGAATGCCAAAATCGGCTTGTTGCTGCCGACAATGTAGGTTATTTATAATTGTGGAGGCGGACCACGCCGCGGCGGGGAGTGGTGGCGGGGAGATTGTGGCGGGAAGATTGAATCAAAACATTACTACTTCACGCGGACTCATTGCACTCAGGCTTTCTATCTGAGTGATTAACACAATAATAACAGGAAAATATGACCTTGCCTAGTATAAGATAACTTCTAAACATACGTAGGGACATATAATATCATAGAGTAGCATTTACATCGCATTCCTCAACTATAACATACTAGGTTATTTGGTTATATACAATGTTTTACAGAATCAGGCTTCTATACCAATATACTATAGAAGAAAAATCGTTCTTAATCATTATACTTTGTGTTTTAAGTGCAGTGGAATAAACCATATTTTGTTATCCAGTAGACCAACATCAAAAAAGTGAGTTCAAACTTCCCAGCGACCTGGGATTTGGGTTCCAGTTCTCTCGAATTGAGGAAACCTTGATTGTAGGGTGAGGGGTAATGGGTGATGAATGGGTGGGGGGATGCGGTAATGGCGCTGTGGGGTGATGGTGAAGTGAATGGGTGGGGGGTGATGGGTTGGGGGTGATGGGTGAGGGTGAGGGAATAGGTGGGGGGTTGAGGGTAATCGGGTGGAGTGAAATGGGTGTTGTTGGTGATGGTTTAATGGGTGGGGTGGTGATGGGTAATGGGGAGTGAATGGGTGGGGGGTGACGATGGGTAATGGGTGAGTGAATGGGTGGGGAATACCATACATTATAAGACATGATGTCAGGAAAGTTAGGAAAGGGCTATTGGAGAGTCCGTGTTTGGTGGGCCGAAGGCCACAATGCCTCCGCAGCGCTAGGCCGAAAAGTCCGCCGGGAGGGCGGCTTTGCGGCTAGTAATTCTAAAACACGAAGTTAGCATGATTGAATGTGTGTGTGTGGTGTGTGTGTGTGTGTTGTGTGTTGTTGTTGTGGTGTGCGTGCGTGTGTGTGTGTGGTGTGTGTGTGCGTGTGCGTCGTGTGTGTGTGTGTGTGTGTGTGTGTGTATGGTGTGTGTGTGTGTGTGTGCGTGTGCGTGTGTGTGTGTTTGTGTGTGTGTGTGTGTATGTATGTGTGGTGTGTGTGTGCGTGCGTGTGTGTTTGTGTGTGTGTGTGTGCGTGTGTGTTGTGTGTGTGTGTGTGTGTGTTGGTGTGTGTATGGTGTGTGTGTGTTGTGTTTATACTTAGATTTATTTAAGATTACGGTTTCCTTTAATCAAATAGGGAAATTACTCAGAACAAAAGAGAGAGAGAGAGAGAGAGGAGAGATGAGATGAGACGAGAAGAGGAGAAGAGATCTGAGGAGGGAGAGGAGGAGAGAGGAGAGATGAAGAGAGAGAGGAGAGAGAGAGAGAGAGAGACGAGATAGAGAGAGAGGAGACCATTAAACAGATATAAAACATTAAACCTAAAGTCTATCCTTAGCTTCGTGTCTTTGTAAGTGGCTATGATACATCAATGAATTGAACAGGACAAAGAGCGGTCAACACAGCCATTTATCTCCACAAAAGCGAGAAAACAAAGTGAGACTAAGTTGGTGATGCGTCAGCAGATACATGGAACTGCCAGGGATGAAGCATAGCAAGCATAGCATAGCCATAGCATAGCATAGCGAGGGGAAAGGCCTGCCGGGAGTGTAGTATGTGAAGACAACACTTGTGAAAACAGCGGTGGAGGGCGGCGATAGATGTACAAAAAACACAGCGTGTAGAAATTGCTGTTAGTCAAAGGGCGGGAAGCGGGCGAGGGCAGATAGAGTGTATGTATACATGGTCCCTCTGTGTTGCTCCTACGCCCCCCCTTCATCCTTGCGGCCCCTCAACCCTCCGTACCTTCACCTCCGTCCCTTCATCCTCTCCCTCATCCTGCGGCCCCTCACCCTCCGGACCCCTCACCCTCGACCCTTCAACCCTCCGTCCCTTCATCCTCCGGCCCTTCACCCGCGGCCCCCTCCCCTCCGGCCCCCCCCGGGCTCCCAGCGGCGCCCCGGAGCCCCCATTCACCTGCCAGTCCGATCGCCTTGCTCAGGACCTCCCCACCCTCTGCGTCCAGGCACGTCGTAGCCGCCGCCAGCCCTCATCCTCCCACGGCGTGACGGTTGACACGCGTGGCTGAAGGCCTGCCCTGGTGTGGCTGTCCTCGAGGCCCAAATCTGCCTGTGGCACAGCGAGGAGCAGGGCGCGGCGATGGCAGGGGCGAGGGCGGCGCCGCGGGGGAGGAGGGAGGAGAAGCAGGCGGGGGAGGGCACGAGCGGGCTGAGTCCATCACGGCGCAGGGGACGCCAAGGGGGGAGGGAGTCACCCGGGACGCGATCCAGGGTGTCCGCACCTCTCTCTCTCCTTCTCTCTCTCTCTCTCTCTCCTCTCTCTCTCTCTGTCATGTGTGTGTCATCATGTGTGTTTCATGTGTTCATGGACGGCTGCGGTCAATTGCACACACATTGGACACACACATGACAGATGACAAGCACAGAGTGATTATCATGCCAAAAAATAAATGGGGAAATAGCCAGAACTCCCAAGGCGCCGTAACTCCAAAGCTCCTCTCTCCTCTGATTGGCGGGGGCGGCGGGCGCTTGGAACCAACAGGTTCCAATCAGAAGGCAAGACAAAAAAAAGGGGGAATACCCAGAAGTCCGAGGACCACCAACATCTCAACTACAAATCACGTAACTCCAAAGGGCTCTCCCACAAGGTTCAATCATGGGAAGGCAAAAAAAACATCCTTAATATGAACGCCTAAGGTCGTTGTTTGAGAGTGTGACTGTTAATCAAAGACTTGAGAATGCTGCTGACCAAGGGATCGAACTCAAATTGGTATGGAGACTTGAACTGTCTAACTCAACACAAGCGAGCAAAAAAAAAGGCCTGGCTGGCTCTGGCTCCTCCGCGCCTCTTCAGGCTTCTTCAGGTGCACATGTAAGAAGCAGAGGAAGTGCAGCAAGAAGGAAGCCGCAGCCCCACCGTGGACGCACCTGCGCAGCAAGGCGCGCACCACAGCAGCCGGAGAGGCGCGCCCCGCCACGGAGGCCGCGGCAAAAAAACACAGAGCAGGGGAGGGCTGTGCGATGGAAGACAAGAACCTCATCTCACCCTCATTCGATGAGGCTGCGGGAGAGGATTGGTTGAAAATGAAAAGGACAGTGGGGACAGATCAGAAGAGGAGAGCCTCATGGGAGGAGGGCTGGTGGTAGAGACAAACCAGATGCAATGATTGCGAGAATCATTCCGGGGGATGAGAAAGAGGCCCGCCGCGCCGCCGTGCCAGCCGTTGTGCAGCTGGTTCAGTTGTCACACGTGTCCGCCCGATTACTGCTGCTGCTGCAGGGTGAGGCGGCATGCGGCTGCACGCACTTCTAGCACCAGTACGGCGTGCACATCCAGCTGGATGGCAGCAGCGGCAGCGTCACGCTTCGAGGCGGCCAAAGCCGTAACGATGGATGGCTGCTACGCCTGAGCTGGAGTGCCATGATCGCCGCCTGGCAGTGGTGGACGCCCTGCGTGCCCAGGCCACCACACCCGCCCATGAAGGCCACGCCGAGCTGCAGCGCCGAGCTGAGGGAAAGGAAGAGGCGAGTCAAATCAAGGCGGCTGAGGAAAGAAAACCACAGAAAAGGAGGAGGAACATGAGAAAACTCATCATATTGACAGCTAGAAAAACGAGGCGTCGCGGCAGAGTTGAGAGCGGCGTGCATGCGCAGGGAGCCGCAGGGGAGAGGCCTGGCGGGGGTGAGAGTGGAAGGGCCTCACGGCAGATGGACGGGGCGGAGGAGTGGAGTTGACCAGGAAGTGTGGTATGAACGAGCAGGGTCATGTGGTGTGCGGGGTCTCCTCCCTCCCCCTCCTGGCACCTCGCCTCCCCCGTACGTTCCCCCGACCACCGGGAGGACCATGGAGGCCAAAAGGGAGAGAGAACATGGGGTGAGGAAGGACAGTATTCGGGAAGAATGTTGAATAAGAGGAATAGTGCGGTTAATACTCAGCGCAACGTAATGGAAAGCAAGGCAAGAGCAAACGTTCCAGCCCCATCGAGGAGAAGAAGGACAAGGACGAAAACAGTGAACAATACTCGTGAAGAAGATGCCGGGGCGCAGGCAGGAGGAACGAGTCGTAGGAAAAACGGTCGCAGCGCGGCCACAGGCGTTGGTCACCGTGGGTGTATGCCACGTGCCCGTTGAGTACTGCCAGTGCTGCGGGGCGAGGCCGCCTGTATGCTGACGCCCTGCAGCAGCAACACAAGGTGGCTCGTCCAGATAGACGGCGGCAGCGGCACCGCCACGATTCCGGGGCGGCAAAGACATCTGTTGGAAACAGCTGCTTCGAGGACATCAAACGCCATGGTAGGCCACGTGGCAGTTGTGGGATACCCTGCGTGACACCGCCGCGGGAGCGAGAAACTAGAGAACGGGGATGGAAGAGAGAAGGAGCATCATGTAGGAGGCTGTGGTAGAGGCACAAAGCAGGGAACAGTGCTCGTGTGAAGAAAGATGCCGGGGAGCAGGCAGGGAACGAGTCGTCAGGAAACTGTCGCAGCGCGGACCCAGGCGTTGGGTCACCGTGTGTACTTGCCACGTGCCCGTGAGTACTGCCAGATGCTGCTGGGCGAAGGGCCGACTGTGCGCACGCCCTGCAGAGCAACACAAGGTGCTCGTCCAGATAGACGGCCTGGCCAGGCGGCACCGCCACGATCCGGGGCAAAGACCGCTGTGTAAAAAAAGGCTTCGAGGGACATCAACGCCATGGTCGCCACGTGGCAGTTGTGGGATGCCCTGCGTACACCGCAGCGGGAGACGAGAAACTAGGAGAACGGGATGGAAGAGAGAGCCTCGTCGAGAGGTGTGGGAAGGGAATCATGTAGGGAAGGAAGGAGACATCAAATTGGAGAGGAGAGTCTCGCGAGGAGACTGTGGAAGGAATCAGTTAGAGAAGGAAAGGAGAAATCATTTGGAAGAGGAGAGCACTCGTCGAGGAGGTTGTGGGAGGGAGGATGAATCAGAGAAGGAAGTGGACAGATCAGAAAGAGGAGAGTCCATGGAGGAGGCTGTGTAGAGGACAAAGCAGAAAGCAAATGATTTGCGAGGATCATTCAGGGGCTGAGAGAGGCCCGCCGCGCCGTGCATGCCCTTTGAGCAGATGGTTCAGTGCTACGTGTCCGCCGATACTGCTCGCTGTGCAGGGCGAGGCGGCCTGCGTGCTGGCACCGCCCCTATCAGCCACCAGTACGGCGTGCAAACCAGCGGATGGACCCCAGCAGCGGCAGCATCACGCTTCGAGGCGGCCAAGGCCGTAACGTGGATGGCTGCTACGCTGAGCTGAGTTGCCATGATCGCACGCCTGGCAGTGGTGGGACGCCCTTGCGTGCCCCGGCCACCACCACCGCCGCGGCAGGCCACGCCGAGCCTGCAGCTGCCGGGGACTCAGTTGTCACTGAAGGACTCGTGCAGGAAGCCTGTGATGAAGCATCAGCGTGACCCTCTCAGGTCCCGAAGAGGCTCAGGTCAGCCGGACTGTTCACGGCCGCACAACACCGCAAGAAGGTATGGGCCACAAGGGGCAATTCATCGCACGCCTCCGGCAAAACGACTTCAAAGCAGTTCAGATATCCTACCGACGCCCGCACGGACACCTGGGCATCCGCGCCATGCTGACCGCGTGCACCGCTGTTACTGCCCCGAGGCCACGCATGCGGTTGGGCCTTGACAAGCGAGGGGCACGAAGGCGGGCAGCAGCAGGAGCACCCACTGAGGGGCGCGGCTCTCGTCACAAACACATAAGTATTGAGTCAAGAAACACCCGACTATAACCCACGGGTGTTAATCAACACCCCCGCTGACCACTCCGTACCAGAAAACCAAACACATTGCGGTAAAGTCATTCTCGCGACAAAAATTTGAGTGAAATCAAAAATGAGATAAAAAATATCAACGCAAATGAAGAAAATTATCATTAAGATCAAGTGAATGAAAAATAACTGTGTGAAAATGAGAGCGAAAACAATTTTAGAAAAAAGTTCGTTTGTCAGGATGTCTTATTCATCGTGTTCATTCCAGTATAGAACACTTTTTTATCGCGTTGTTACATGGACGAAAAACTGCCTTTCCTGTTTTACCTTATAACTGTCTAAACCATTAAATACAGTATCTTACCACTGTATATTTATCTGTAATACTTATTATTATTTTATATTATTTATAAATATTATCTGACTACCCACCAGGTTACTGTTATATAAGAACACAAACCTGCGCCTAGGACAAAGCTGAGACAAAGCAAGCCAATAGAAAATAAATACAGAAAAGTGAATCATTATGGAACACCATCTCAATTTCGTCGTCAACTTTTTCCGACTCAAACTTTCATTTAAGATGGGAATTATCAAGTCGTTTAAAAAGTTTCATCATCCTTAAGTCTTTTCGGAAGGTTTATACTGACGACTTGAAAAACGAGTCGTGAATAGCAATGGGCCCAATTTTAATGCTAAAATTTCGTATTAGATTCGTTTTTTGCACCCATATAAAAAAAAAGGGAGGAGTTCGAAGAAAGAAAAAAACAACATGAAATTCAATGAATCAAAACGAGAGAAAATCAATTTGTAAAAAAAAATTCCAAAATTTTCTTAGATTTTTTTTTTTTTACCCATATAAAAAAAAGTTCGGAGTTAAGAGTTCGGAAAAATGAACATATAACTCTAAAGATAATGTTTTGATATAGGTAATTTAAATATTTTGTTCAGAGGCACTTAAACTAAACACTAAATTAACCTATTTATTACCAGAAATGCATGAAAATTAAGCAGGAAGATTTTAGAAATTAAGAAATATAATGGTAAAAATTAATGCTTTGAGTCGCGTCCATTAGGCGACAGGTGGGAGGGAGTATTAAGTGGCTTGGTGGGGGGGGGAGGCTGTTAAGAGATGTCCGGGGAGGGGGGGAGGGAGCTGTTAAGAGATGTCCGGGGAGGAGGGAGGGCTGTTAAGAGATGTCCGGGTGGAGGCTGTTTAAGAGATGTCCGGGGAGGAAGGAGGGAGGCTGTTAAGATGTCCTGGGAGACGGAAGGACAGGGAGGGCTGTTAAAAAGAGGCCGGGGAGGGAGATGAGGGGCTGTTAAGAGATGTCCGGGGAGGGGGGGAGGGAGGTTCTGTTAAGAGATGTTCCGGGGAGGAAGGATGGGGGTGCTGTTAAGATGATGTCCGGGGAGGGACGGATGGGGGCCCCCGGTAAGAGATGTCCGGGGCAGGAGGAATGGAGATGATTTAGCTAGGCAAAATGGAGGCAGTAGTAAGGAGATGTAATACAAGAATGAGAGTGTGAGGCGGCGGCGGCATATTACATTACGGCATTAAAAAAAAAAAAAAAAAAAAAAAAAAAAAAAAAAAAAAAAAAAAAAAAAAAAAAAAAAAAAAAAGTATTCGCCCAGTTTGGAAAAGATCGTTTACTCCACTCTTGAACACGATAGGTTAGGTTATATTAGGTTAGGTACTGTTAGGTACTGTTAGGTTAGGTTAGATTAGGTCTTGTTAGTGACGTAAGAAACTTTGTGTGAGAGTTACAATGAGAGTAGTTTCGAGAAAATCCAGGTTCGCTTAGATTCGGAGCTACAGCCAAGCGTCTTCACCCGGAGATGAATCTTTGTTATAACATAGACTTACTTTTCATTAATTATAATTGATCTGTGAAACTGTGAATATGATTTATGCTTGAATTTAGGATTTTCTAAGCATATTGTTCAGACATTTAGTATAAGTACTATTAGTTATTTTTTAATCTCTGTCGCAGTCTCTCTCTCTCTCTCTCTTCTCTCTCTCTCTCTCTCTCTCTCTCTCTCTCTCTCTCTCTCTCTCTCTCTCTCTCTCTCCTCTCTCTCTCTCTTTCTCTCTCTCTCTCTCTCTCCTCTCTCTCTCTGTCTCTCTCTCTCTCTTCTCTCTCTCTAACTCTCTCTCTCTCTCTCCTCTCTCTCTCTCTCTCTCCTCTTAATCTCATCCCTCCACCCTTGCCACGTTTATTATCATTATTATCGTTCTTCCAACGCTAAAAAACGGGACCCCACCCAAGATTACCAAGATTACCCAAATTATCAAGATTATACAAGAGTACCCAAAATAACCCAGATTGTAAGAAAGCTTGGAGGAAGAGCCAGCCACACGCTATTCCCTTCCCTTTCATACTCCTGTTTTTTTCCCAAGGTCATGAGAGAAGAGGGGTTTCTCTCATGACCTGGGTTTTTTCTCTCCTCTTCCTCACCTCCCGAAAAGTTTTGAGAATGGCGGGAAATCGATTTTTTTTATATACCTTTGTCAGAAGCGAAATTAAATTAAATTGCAAGTGCTTGGGGCCCTTCGGACCCCTGTATTGATGTTTGTAGTAGAGTATATATTAGGACAACATGTGATTGCAAACTCAATCGTGTTGTTGCTGTCGTTGGGCACTGGGTCAAAGTGCCTCGGGGTAGGGACCACGTTCCGTGTGATTCACCCCTTTGGGTTCCGTGTGGATTCCACACCACACACACACTCCACACACGCCACTCAAAACGTCATGAGTCTTACTAAGTTTGTGGAATGCGGCAAGTACGTTACCGCAGAGTTTTTCCGTAATCTAATACTCCTAAAGTTGTTTTTAGGCCCAAAACCCCTTTCAAAAATATTCAATCGACATGGGACCAAGCCGCTACCTACGATTATTTGCGATTTTGCGCCTATTCTCATCAAAATTGAATTTACAGTTTCGGCTACCCAAAAACAGACAGACAGTTCAGACAGACAGGACACACGGCTACTCCTATAGGAGTAGACCGTCTGTGTACACCTTGCTCTGAGGTAAAGGAGAGGAGTAAGGGAGAGGACAAGAAAAGAAACAAATTATATAAGTAGGTATTATGCCAGTTTGTCACCGAATTCACCTTTGGTGGACGAACCATTTTTGGTGAGTTTTGAGATTTTGGAATTATCTGCCAAACCGTTTTCTGTCGCAAATCAAATTTATTATATATATTATATCATTTTTTATTTATTATTTCGGTTTTTTTTAGGGTTAGGTTATTTAAAAGGTTAAGTTCGGTTCGGTTTCAATTGTTTTCAATAATTTGTCGCAAAATCACAAATAAAAGAAAAAAAGCGACAGAAACGGTTAGTAGTATTGCAAAACTTATTTAGGAAAAAATAGTTTCGTTCCACCAAAGTGCAAATCAGTTGTCAAACGAGAATTTACCAGAAAGCAGCTTCAGCAAAAATCTTATGTAGAGATAAATTCGTTGTAAAACTTAAGCGGCGGTAATTGTTTCCATAATATATTCTTTTTGTATTAATTAATAGCACAATAGACACAGACGCTCCGTGACAATAAAAAATATGTTCATCAGGATATTTGAATTAGGGATGTTAAAAAAAATAGCTTCAGAGTTTAGGCAAATTTTTGATGGACACCTTTAATAAATTTTATATCATTTCTAAAACACGAGTTAGCATGATTGAATATGTGTGTGGCTGTGGGTGGGTGTAGTGTGTAGTGTGTGTGTGTGTGTGTGTGTTGTGTGTGTGTGCTGTGGGTGTGTGTATGTGTTTATACTTTATAATTATTTTAATATCTACTTGGTTCTTTAATCAAATAGTGAAATTTTACTCAGAAAAGATGAGAGAGAGAGAGAGGAGAGAGAGAGAGATGAGATGAGAGAGAGAGAGAGAGAGAGACGAGAGAGAGAGAGAGAGGAGGAGAGTACAAGAGAGAGAGAGACGAGAGGAGAGAGAGAGAGAGTAGGAGAGAGGACCATAATCAGATATAAAAACATTAACCTAAAGTCTAGCCTTTAGTCTTCGTGTCTTTGTAAGGCTATGATACATCCATGAATTGAACAGACAAAAGAGAGGTCAACCACAGGCCATTTATATCACAAAGCGAGAAACAAGTGAGCTAATGGTTTTGTTGATGCGTCAGCAAGATACATGGAACTGCAGGATGAAGCATGAGCAAGCCATAGCATAGCATAGCATAGCATAGCGAGGGGAAGGCCTTGCCGGGAGTTTAGTAGAGCAACACTTGTGAAAACAGCGGTGGAGGGCGGCGATAGATGTAACAAACACAGCGTGCAGAAATTGGCCTGTTATTCAAAGAGGGGAAGCGGCGAGGGCAGATAGAGTGTATGTATAACCTGGTCCCTCTGTGTTGCTCCTCCGCCCCTTCATCCTGCGGCCCCTCACCCTCCGTCCCTTCACCCTCCGTCCCTTCATCCTCCGGCCCTTCACCCTGCGGCCCCTCACCCTCCGGCCCCGGGCTCCCAGCGGCGCCCCATGGAGCCCCTTCACCTGCCGGTCGGCGTCGCCTTGCTTCAGGACTCCCCATCCTCGCGTCCAGGCACCGTTCGTAGCCGAGCCAGTTCCTCCCCTCCACCGGCGTGACGGTGTACGCGTGGCTGAAGCTGCCCTGGTGTGGCTGTCCCGAGTACCGAGCTGCCTGGTGCCCCCCCAGCGCGGAGCAGGGCGGCGGCGTCGGCAGGGGGAGGGCGGCGCCGCGGGGAGGGGGGGAGCAGGCGGGGGGAGCGGCCACTGAGGCAGAGGGGGCTTGTCCATCACGGCGCAGGGGGAGCCATCGCTAGGGGGGAGGGGTCCAGGACGCGATCCAGGTGTACGGCCACTATCTCCTCTCTCTCTCTCTCTCTCTGTCATGTGTCATGTGTGTGTCATCATGTGTGTGTCATGTGTGTCATGGACGGCTGCCGTCAATTGACACACATGACACACACATGACAGATGACAAGCACAGATTGATTATCATGCCAAACATAAATGGGGAAATAGCCAGAACTCCAAGGCGCCGTAACTCCCAAAGCTCCTATGCGTGGGCTGGGCTGGGCGGCGCTTGGTAACAAAAACAGGTTCCAATCAGAAGGCAAGACAAAAAAAAACGGGGGAAATTACCCAGAAGTCCGAGCCACCAACATCTAAACTAAACATCAGTAACTCCAAGCTCCTCCCACAAAGGTTCCAATCGAAGCAAAAAACATTCCTTAATATGAACGCCCGGGGGGCCTAACGTGTTTTGCGAGTGTGAATGTTCATCAAAGACTGAGAATGTCTGTGACAAAGGGACTGAACTCAAAATCTGGTATGGAGACTGAAACTCTAAACTCAAACACAAGGAGGCAAGAAAAGGCCTGGTGCTGGCCTTCCTCCGCGCCTTCTTCAGGCTCTTCAGGTGCACATGTAAGAAGCAGGAGGCGGGACAGCAAGAAAGGAAGCGCAGCCACCGTGACGCACGGCGGCCAGCAAGGCGCGCACCACCACGCAGCACGGAGAGGCGCGCCCCCGCCAAGGAGGCGCGGCAAAAAAAAAGCCCCAAAAGAGCAGGGGGAGGGCTGGGCGATGGAAGGACAAGAACCTCATCCTCACCCTCATCGATGAAGGATGCGGGAGGAGGATGAAAATGAAAAGGAAGGGACAGCCAGAAGAGGAGAGCCTCATGGAGGAGTCTGTGGTAGAGGAACAAAAACCAGAAAGCAATGATTGCGAGAATCATTCCGGGGCTCAGAAAGAGGCCGCCGCGCCGTGCCATGCCTTTTGCAGCTGGTTCAGTGCCACGTGTCCGCCGAGTACTGCTTGCTGCTTGCAAGGGTGAGGCGGCATGAGTGTGCACGCCCTTAGCACCAGTAGAGAGAGGCGTGCACATCCAGCTGGATGGCAGCAGCGGCAGCGTCACGCTTCGAGGCGGCCACAAAGCCGTCACGTGGAATGGCTGCTACGCTGAGCTGAGTGCCATGATTCGCCGACTGAGTGGTGGGACGCCCTGCGCATGCCCCGGCCACCACACCCGGCCCATGCAGGCCACGCCGAGCCTGCAGCTGCCGAGGCTGAGGGAAAGGAAAGAGGCGAGTCCCATCAAGGAGGCCTAAGGGAAAAGAAACCACAGAAAAGCGAGGAGAAATGCAGGAAAACTCTCATATTGACAGCCAGAAAAAAGCGAGCGTCGAGGTAGGAGTGTTGAGAGCGGCGTGCAGGCGCAGGGAGCCGCAGGGGAGAGCATGGCGGAGAGGTGGAGCTGGAACGGGGTCCCACGGCAGACTGACGTGGGGCGGAGGAGGGTGGAGTTGACCCAGGAAGTGTGGTAGGACGAGCCGTGTCATGTGGTCGGCGGGGTCCTCCCTCCCCCTCCTGGCACCCACCTCCCTTCCCCCTGTACTCCCGACCACAGGGAGGACCAGGAGGCCAGGAGGGAGAGAGAACAAAAGGGAGTGAAGGAAGGACATAATTCAGGCAAGAATGTTGAAAAGATGAATAAGTGCAGGAATACTAGGCGCAACGTAATGGAAAGAAAGGAAGAGGCAACGTCCTCAGCCCATCGAGGAGATGAGGACAAGGACAAAACAGTGAACAGTACTCGTTTGAAGACGATGCCGGGGCGCAGGGCAGGGAACAAATCGTCAGGAACTTGTCGCCCCCAGCGCGCGCCCAGGCGTTGGTCACCGTGGTGTTACTGCCACGTGCCGTGAGTAAGTACTGCCAGATGCTGCTGGGCGACGGCCGCCTTGTATGCTGCAACGCCCTGCAGCAGCAAACACAAGGTGCTGTCCAGTATAGACGGCGGCAGCTTGCACCGCCCACGATCCGGCGGCAAAGGACCGCTGCGTGAAACAAGCTGCTTCGAGGAACAACGCCATGGTCGCCACGTGGGCAGTTGTGGATACCTGCTGACACCCGCCGCGGGAGGACGAGATAGAACCTAGAGAACTGGATGGAAGAGAAGGAGCCTCCAGGAGGAGGCTGTGGTAGAGGACAAAGCATGTGAACAGTTGCCTCGTGAAGAAGATGCCGGGGAGCCAGGCAGGAACGAAGGTCGTCAGGAACTGTCGCAGCGCCGGACCCAGGCGTTTGTCCACCGTGGGTTGTACTGCCACGTGCCCGCTGAGTACTGCCAGAGGCTGCCTGGGCGAGGCCCGGCCTGTATGCTTCCGCCCTGCAAACAGCAAACACAAGGTGGCTCGTCAGATAGACGGCGCCAGCGGCACCGCCACCGATCCGGGGCAAAGACCGCTGTGTAAACAGCTGCTCGAGGCATTCAACGCCATGCGTCGCCACGTGGCATTGGGGATGCCCTGGCGTGACACCGCCGCGGGAGACGAGAAACTAAGAGAACGGATGGAAGAGAGAGAGCCTCGTCGAGGAGGCTGTGGAAGGGAATTCATGTAGGGAGGAAAGGAGGACATCACATTGAAGAGGAGAGTCCGTCGAGGAGATGTGGGAGGGAATCACGTAGAGAAGGAAGGAGACATCAGATTGGAGAGGAGAGGCCTCGTCGAGGAGGTTGTGGGAAGAGGATGAATCAGAGAAGGAAGGGACAGATCAGAGAGGAGAGTTCATGGAGGAGGCGGGTGGTAGAGACAAAAGCAGAAAACAATGATTGCGAGGATCATTCCGGGGCTGAGAAAAGATGGCCGCCGCGCCGTGGCCATGCCTTGAGCAGCTGGTTCAGTGCTACGTTGCCCGCCGAGTACTGCTCGCTGCTGCAGGGCGAGGCGGCCTGCTTGTGCTGCACGCCCTCTAGCACCAAGGTTACGGGCGTGGCACACAGCTGGATGGCAGCAGCGGCAAGCATCACGCTCGAAGGGCGGCCAAGGCCGTAAACCGTGGATGGCTGCTACGCTGAGCTGCGTGCCATGATCGCCGCATGGCAGTGGTGGGACGCCCTGCCGTGCCCGGCCACCACACCCGCCCATGCAGACCACGCCGAGCCTGCAGCTGCCGGGACTCAGCGTCAATGAAGGGACTCGTGCAAGAGCCTGGATAAAGCACCAGCGGGACCCTCAGGTCCGAGAGACAGGCTCAGGTCAGCAGGTGTTCACGTGCCCGCACAACACCCGCAAGAAGGTTATGGGGCCACAAGGGGCAATTCATCCGACCACGCCTCCGGAACGACTTCAACGTTCAGATATTCCTACGACGCCCGCAGCGAGAAAACCGGGCATTTCCGCGAGCCCTGCTGACCGCCGTGCACCGCTGTCACGCGATGGCCACGCCATTGCGTTGGGCCTTGACAAGCGAGGGGCACCAAGGCGGGGGCAGCAGCAAGGAGCCCACTGAGGGGACGCGGCGCCGTCACAAACCACACAGTATTGGTCAAGAAACCACCCGAACATGAACCAGTGTGTTACATCAACCCCCCGCTGACCACTCCGTACCAGAAAAACAAACACATTGCTGTAAGTCATTCTCGCGACAAAATTTTGAGGGAAATAAAAAGAGAATCAAAATATCAACGCAAATGAAGAATTATCATTAAGATCAAGTTGAATGAAAAATAACTGTGTTGAAAATGAGAGCGAAACACTTTTTAGAAAAAGTATCGTTTGTCAGGATGTCTTATCATCGTGTTCATTCCAGTATAGAACACTTTTTATCGCTTTGTTACATGGACGAAAAAACTGCCTTCTGTTTTACCCTTATAACTGTCTAAACCATTATAAACATGTATCTTACCACTGTATATTTATCTTTACTACTTATTATTATTTATTATTATTTATAAATATTTATCTTGACTACCCACCAGGTTACTGTTATCTAAGAACACAAACCTGCGCCCTAGGACAAGCTGAAGGACAAAGCAAGCACTAGAAATAAATACAAGAAAAGTGAATCATTATGGAACACATCTCAATTTCGCGTCACTTTCTTCCGACTCAAACTCATTTAAGATGGAATTATCAAGTCGCTTTAAAAGTTTCATCATCTTTAAGTCTTTTCGGAAGTTTTATACTGACGACTTGAAAATGAGTGAATAGCAATGTGCAAATTTTAATGCTAAATTTCGTCTTAGATTCTTTTTTTTTCACCCATATAAAAAAAAGGGAGGAGTTCGAAGAAGAAAAAAAACATGAAAAATCTATGAAATCAAAACGAGGGAAAATCAATTTGTAAAAAAAAATTCAAAAATTTCTTAGATTTTTTTTTTTACTATATAAAAAAAGTTCGGAGTTAAGAGTTCGGAAAAATGAACATATAACTCTAAAGATAATGTTTTGATATAGGTAATTGAAATATTTTGTTCTGAGTCACGTAAACTAAACACTAAAATAACATATTTATTCCCAGAAATGCATGAAAATTAAGCAGGAAGATTTTAGAAATTAAGAAATATAATGGTAAAAATTAATGCTTTGAGTCGCGTCCATTAGGCGACAGGTGGGAGGGAGTATTAAGTGCTTGGTGGGGGGGAGGCTGTTAAGAGATGTCCGGGGAGGGGGGGAGGGAGGCTGTTTAAGAGATGTCCGGGGAGGGGGGGGGGGGAGGCTGTTAAGAGATGTCGGGGATGGGGGGAGGGAGGCTGTTTAAGAGGGGGAGGGGTGGAGGGAGGCTGTTAAAAGATGTCCCGGGGAGGCTGTAAGAGATGGTCTGGGAGGGGGAGGTGAGGGAGTGCTGTTAAGAGATGTGCGGGGAGGAGGGAGGCTGTTAAGAGATGTCCGGGGAGAGGGGGGGAGGCTTGTTAAGAGATGTCGGGGGGACGGCTGTAGAGATGTCCGGGGGAGGCTGGTAAGAGATGTCTGGGGAGTGGGTAGGGAGGCTGTTAAGAGATGTCGGGGGAGAAGAGGGAGGCTGTTAAGAGATGGCCGGGAAGGGGAAGGGGGGGAGTGAGGGCTGTTAAAAGATGTCCGGGGAGGGGGGAGAGGGGAGGGGGGGGGCTGTTAAGAGATGTCCGGGGAGGGAATGGAGATGATAGCTAGGCAAAGGCGTGCAGTAGTAAGGAGAATGTATAAGGAATGAGGTGAGGCGGGCGGCGGCATATTACATTACGGCATTAGACCCAAAAAAAGAAAAAAGATGGAAGAGATAAAATAGAGAGAGAGAGAGAGAGAGAGAGAGAGAGGGAGAGAGTTTGAGAGAGAGAGAGAGGATGAAGAGAGAGGATTGAAGAGAGAGAGACGAGAGAGGAGAGAGAGAGAGGAGAAGGGGGGAGGATAAGAGAGAGAGGGAAAGATAAGTGGAAAAGGGAAAGGGAAAAAGATGGAAGGGATAAAATAAAGAGAGAGAGAGTTTTTTAAGTACTTTGACAATCACATGTGTGGCTCAAATAGGCATTAATAATAATATTACAAATACACACAACCCTCGTTTTTTTCCATTACGGCATTAGACCCAAAGAAAGAAAAGAAATTAGCCAAGTTTGGAAAAGATCGCCACTCCACTCTTAACCCCTTGAGAGAGAGAGAGAGAGAGAGAGAGCACTTTTTCCTAGGTTTGCTTAGTATTATCTAACATAATATATGGGTAGTTTCCTATGACATGACAATAATAAACCATTGTTAGTTATTTTCCATATCATTTATTATATATCTCAGTTTATTTTTTATTCCCAAACCTCCTTACTGAATACAGATGAAAATATTAATATCCTGTCGGTCTGAAATAATTCTTGGTTTCCTCGCAATATCTTACCCTTAACCCTGGAGGCCCGGAACGTCATTGCCATTGTAATTTGGGTACCATTCGACGATTTTTAGTGACTATAAGCCATGTTTTATAGATATGACCTGTTTAGTATCCTTGTCCACTAAATAATTAGGTATATTCAATGACTTTTCGTAATTTTTTGGCTCAGCAACAGACGATTTTTTTTAGCCAAGGAAAGATCTGGGCGTGAAGGGGTTAAATACAAACAGGTCAGGTTAGGTTAGGTTAGATTAGGTCTTATTCGTGACGTAAGAAACTTTGTGTGGGAATGACAATGAGACTACTTCCGAGAAAATCCAGGTTACATTAGGTTAGTTAATTATAATTGATGTGTGAAATATGGTTACCGCTTGAATTCAGGTTTATCTGAGTCTATTTGTGACATTTAGTTACGTAATATTAGTTATTCTTTAATCTCTCTCTCTCTCTCTCTCTCTCTCTCTCTCTCTCTCTCTCTCTCTCTCTCTCTCTCTCTCTCTCTCTCTCTCTCTCTCTCTCTCTCTTCTCTCTCTCTCCTCTCTCTCTCTCTCTCTCTCTCTCTCTCTCTCTCTCTCTCTCTCTCTCTCTCTCTCTCTCTCTCTCTCTCTCTCTTAATCTCATCCCTCCTAGCTTGCCACGTTCTAATTATCATACTATCTTTTTCCCAAGTATTTTTAAAGTATATTTTTGACATTTAGTTTAAGTAATATTCGTTTATATTTAATTCTATCCCTCCCTGCCACGTTCTATTATCATATTATCTTTCTTCCAACGATAAGAAAGCGACCTACCCAAGATTAACCAAGATTATCCTAAGATTACCCAAGATTATCCAAGATTACCCAAAATAACCCAGAATTCTAAGAAAGCTTGGAGGAAGAAGCCAGCCACACGCTATTCCCTTCCCTTTCATACTCCTGTTTTTTTCCCAAGGTCAAGAGAGAAGAAGGGTTTCTCTCATGACCTGGGTTTTTTCTCTCTTCTTCCTCACCTCCCGAAATTTGTGTGAATGGCAGGAAATATTTTTTTTTTTACCTTTGTCAGAATCGAAATGAAAAGAAATTAATGAATAGAAAAAAAACATCCATTTTTTCTTTACTTCTCCTACTACGTCATTACTACTACTACTACTACTGCTACTACTAGCTACTACTACTACTACTACTACTACTACTACTACTACTACTGCTACTACTACTGCTACTACTACTACTACTACTACTACTGCTACTACTACTACTACTACTACTACTATACTACTACTACTACTACTACTACTACTACTACTACTACTACTACTATACTACTACTACTACTACTACTACTACTACTACTACTACTACTACTACTACTACTACTACTACTACTACTACTGCTACTACTACTCCTACTACTACTACTACTACTACTACTACTACTACTACTACTACTACTACTACTACTACTACTACTACTACTGCTACTACTACTCCTACTACTACTACTCTACTACTACTACTACTACTACTACTACACTACTACTACTACTACTACTACTACTACTACTCCTCCTCCTCCTCACTCCTCCTCCTCCTCCTCTCTCCTCCTCCTCCTCCTCCTACTACTTACTACTACTAACTACTACTACTACTACTACTACTACTACTACTACTACTACTACTACTACTACTACTACTACCATTACTACTACTACCACCAGTTCTACTACTATTACTACTACTACTACTACTACTACTACTACTAATACTAATACTAATACTAATACTAATACTAATACCATTACTACTACTACTACCATTACTACTACTACCACTACTTCTAAAAAACTAAAAAAACTCATTAAGCAGAGCAAGAAAAATTTTGAAGTACGTATTGCCGAAATGAGCAAATCAAACCCTAAAGAATTCTACAACTATGTTAAAAGGAAAAAAATAATGACGTCAACCATAGGACCGTTGGAAATGGAAAATGGCGAACACACAGAAAATGAAGTATCTATGGCGGATACTCTAAATAACTTTTTTTGCATCAGTCTTCACAGTGGAAAACACGCAAAATCAACCCATCCCGAAAACCCAGAACAAAGGTACTTGCCTCAGCTCATTAACCTTTCAGGAATGTGACATTTTGCTCGCGATAAATAACATGAAAATTAACAAAGCTCCTGGTCCTGACAAAATTTCGCCACGCATATTAAAAGAAGCAAAGAACGAAATAGTAAAACCACTTTCCATCTTATTTAATAAGTCTTTACTCACCGGAAATGTACCGTGCGAATGGAAACTAGCAAATGTCACACCCATATTTAAAAAAGGAAGCAAGTCGCAGCCCGGAAACTATTGCCCAATCAGTTTAACATCAGTTGCTGGAAAATTAATGGAATCCATCATAAGAGACAAATCGTTAAGTTCTTAGAAGAAATGACATAATCAAAGATTCGCAGCATGGATTCAGAAATAAACGCTCATGCCTCTCAAACTTACTTGATTTTTACAATAGTGTATTCAAATGTATGACAACACGAGGGCAGTAGACGTAGTTTACCTCGATTTTCAAAAGCGTCGACAAAGTTCCTCATAAGCGTCTCATTAGCAAAGTAAAAGCTCATGGTATAACAGGCCATCTTTCAAATTGGATAGAAAACTGGCTGTCAAATCGTAAACAAAGGGTGGTAATAAATGGAAATTCTTCTGACTGGACCAGTGTAAATAGTGGTGTTCCTCAAGGATCAGTTCTCGGTCCTATCCTGTTCTTAATATACATAAATGACATTGACGAGGGAATCACATGCAGGATATCGAAATTTGCTGATGACACGAAAATCACAAACATAGCCTCCTACAGAATCTCAGTGCCAACTCATACAAAACGACTTGAACACGCTAACAGAATGGTCAAAAACATGTAGAATAAATAAACAATAGAATCATTTAAAAATCGCCTCGATAAATATTTCATATCAAATCCCCGGTTGTCACTGTTTATCTCGGAATAATAAATTTATCTCGCGGGCCTCTGAAACTTACTCTCATTGCGTAAAATGATTGCGAGTCGCGTCTACACAACCCCTCCCACATGTCTCAGACAGCCCCGAGTAAACGGTCACTACTACAACTTTTGACCTGTATCGGGCTGTGGTTCAGTAAGGGCCCTGTCAGTTAGTGACCACCATCGGGATTTATATACCAGGGGTCACTGCTGCAGGGGGCATTGAAGTGCACGGCGTCCTACTTGGAAAGTGCACTACCACAGTGGATTGAAACGGAGCTGGGGCCTGATTGACTGCTGCCTCCCAAGAAAGCGCCAGGCAAGGCTGCCGCACCCCCCCTTAAACTTCCACACTGAGCCTACACCAACACTACATTAGACCTCATAACACACACAGATAGCCCCGAGTTAACGTTACCACTACTACTCTCGACCTGTGACGGGCCGTGGTTTCAGTTAGGTCCTGACAGTTAGTGACCACCATCGGGATTTAAGGTACCAGGGGTCACTGCTGCAGGAGGCATTGAAGTGTATGGCGTCCTACATGGAAAGTACACAATCCGCAGTGGATTGAACGGAGCTGGGGCCTGATTGACTGCTGCCTCCCAAGAAAGCGCCAGGCAAGGCTGCCGCACCACCCTTGAACCTCCACACTGTGTTCACACCATTACAAAACACACATAACATGACCTATCTATCAAGCACTAAACCTACCCCCACAAACTAGTAGTAGTTAGCCATAGATTACAGCTTTCAACTTTCCTCACAAATTCCATGCAGTTTTTCTATATTGCATGGTATCACTTCTTTTCCGGCCAGCTTTGGCTGGAGGGATGGGTGGGTGGGGAGGAGCCTTCTACTTCCTATCCTTTCTCTCTTATTATCTAGTTAGTGTAGTGTAGTTAAAGCAAACAGCCTTGTAAGGACCTATCGGTCTGTTGCTGTTTGTGTTTCCTTTGTATTCCTTTGTATTCCTTTGTATTCCTCCTCCTCCTCCTCCTCCTCCTCCTCCTCCTCTTCCTCCTCCTCCTCTCCTCTTCCTCTCCTCCTCCACTCCTCCTCCTCCTCCTTCTCCTCCTTCTCCTTTCTCCTTCTCCTTCTCCTTCCTCCTTCTCCTTCTCCTCCTCCTCCTCCTCCTCCTCCTCCTCCTCCTCCTCCTCCTCCTCCTCCTCCTCCTCCTCCTCATCATCATCATCATCAAT
>JACEEZ010011475.1:205000-220000 GCA_016584305.1 Chionoecetes opilio
GATTGGTCGCTTCTTCAAACAGATCGCACAGTCGGCAAGGCAGGGAGGGGGACAAGACGACTTTCTGGGCTGCGTTAATATTCCGCTGCAGGTAAGATCACTGTATTGACATAGTGTTTAGCATTGCACTTACACTTTTATTAATAATAATGATAAAATAAAGTATCCCAGGAATCCCTTAGGTTACTAGGCTACTTTTTTATCATTATTATTAATATAAGTAAATTTAATTTTAAATTGAATTATTTTTTTTTTTTTTTTACGTTTCAACCTATAGCGCCTGTAAGCTTTTATCTTCCTTTTCATCTTCCTTTTATCTTCCATCACCATGGTTCAGAGACGGGAGTTACATCATGCCTAGGCTCGTCACATCACACACCACCACCACTACAGGTCACATCACAAACCTGGGTCACATCACTGTAGTCTTTCCAATGTATCAAGTCACTTTAGTCGCTTTGATTTCTACCCATTACTATTAAAATTATATACATATATATGCAGTATATATATATATATATATAATATATATATATATATATATATATATATATATATATATATATATATATATATATATATATACACATTCCTACTCTCCCTCTATGGTGAGCGAACAATAGCTGCCTCACAAGGGGGGGGGTAAAACTACCACTCTACTAATAATGGAGAGGGTGGTTGGTGGATAATTTCCACAAGTGACTTGATAAAATGGGAAAACTACAGCGTAGGTCACACCATCGCCACGGCTCAAACAAGGGAGTTTCATCATGTCTAGGCGCGTCACACCACCACCCACCACCGCAGGTTGAAAACACATCACAAGCGGGTCACATCATCCCCGTGGAACATAATTATGCTAATCCTCTTAGGTCCCCCCTCCCCTCTTCCCTCTTAACCCCCCCTCCTCCCCTCATCTTTATCTCCTCCTCCTCCCCCCCCTAATCCCTCACCGCAGCATTATACAAGAAGAGTGCAGGACTAAACTCATCCGTGTTGTGTGTGGCCAAAATATTTTCTTCATTTCTCTCCTCCTTCTCCTCCTACTATTCCTCCTCCTCCTCCTCCTCCTCCTCCTCCTCCTCCTCCTCCTCCTCCTCCTCCTCCTCCTCCTCCTCCTCTCCTATATATTCCTATATAATATTTTCCTCCTATAAATATTTTCTTTCTAAATCTTTATATTTCTTTATATTTCTTTCCTTTCTCTTTCACTTTTTTCCTATTCAATTTCTTTTCATAATTTTTTCTCCCTCCTCCTCCATCGTCCTCCTCTTCCTCCTCCTCCTCTCCATCGTCTCCTCCTCCATCTCTCTCCTCCTCCTCCTCCTCCTCCTCCTCCTCCTCCCTCTTCTCTCCTCCTCCTCCTCCTCCTCCCCTCCTCCTCCTCCTCTCTCCTCCTCCTCCTCCTCCTCCTCCTCCTCCTCCTTCCTCCTCCTCCTCCTCCTCCTTCCTCCATCTACCTCCCTCTCCGTTTTTTATCCTCCATGTTCTTTCCCTCAACCACACACCACCACCACCACACCACCACCACCACCACCACCACCACCACCACCACCACCACCACCACCGTATTATGAGTGGCAAACTTATTCCTTATCTTCCCTCCTATCCTCTCTTTGATTCCCTCTAGTATAAGGTTGTTCTCTGCTTCCCAATAACTCTAATTAAGAGGAAACAAAACACACAAAAATGACAAACTATAAGAATAAATAGATGTGTGATTCCTAGTTGGCCAATTATCTTATTTTTTTTATTTGTGTCTTTTTTTTTTTTTTTTGTCCCACTCCTATTTTCTCCATGGCGTTCGTGAGTAGAGCAATTGGGGTGGGAGAGTAAAAGGGCAGTAAAGAAGAGGGAATGAGAGGAGGAGGAGGAGGGAAATGAGGAGAAGGAAGATAAAGGTGGAGGAGGAGGAGGAGGAGAGATGATAAGCAGAGAAGGAAAATTGAGAAGTGGAGGAAATTTTTGTAGTGAAGAAATAATGGAGCTATTTTTTTGTTCTCCCTTTTGCCGCGAGGAGGAAAACATCAACGCTTGAGTTCGTTTTTTCAGGGGTGTTTCGTGAAGTGTTTGTGTCGAATTTGTGTTTTTGTCACTTGCGGTCATTATTATTTGCGGTTATTCATATAGGCCGAGACAAAGAGCAGTTTTTCAGAGGTGTTGAAGTAGCCGTTTGTGTCAATTTCCATCTTTTTGTCACTTTTGGTCATTATTATTTGCGATTTTTTACATATGTCGTGCCGGAGAGAGGTTTTTCAGGGGTGTTGAAGTAGCCGTTTGTGTCGAATTTCCATCTTTTTGTCACTTTTGGTCATTATTATTTGCGATTTTTTACATATGTCGTGCCGGAGAGAGGTTTTTCAGGGGTGTTTAAGTAGCCGTTTGTGTCGAATTTCCATCTTTTTGTCACTTTTGGTCATTATTATTTGCGATTTTTTACATATGTCGTGCCGGAGAGAGGTTTTTCAGGGGTGTTTAAGTAGAGTTTGTGTCAAATTTCAGTCTTTTTGGTGTTTAGTTTAAATACAGGAACTACCACGTGTAGGTCTCGCGGCCTCTTGTAGCTTCCTTATTTTCTTATATTCTTACGTTTCCGAGTATAAGGTTGTCATCCTATTTGTGCCCTCTAGTATAAGATTGTGCAGTATGTAAGGTTCTCTCTTCTATCGAGTATAAGGTTGTCATCCTAGTTGTGCCCTCTAGTATAAGATTGTGCAGTATGTAAGGTTCTCTCTTCTATCGAGTATAAGGTTGTCATCCTTTTTGTGCCCTCGGTGGAGACTGACGGTATTATGGCTACATATTTGATGGAATTGACATCTTCATCAACTTATAAGCCTAATGGTACCGTCTCCGCCTCGCCACTCAAACTAGATTAGCTTAGAGGCCACGACAACGGGCTGCCTTATAACACAAAGATTGTATTCGCTAAGAGATATAATATGAAGTACTAGAAGAAAAGTAGTAGAAAAGGCATAAGAGTAGAAAAGGCATTACGAAAGAAGGATTATTAAGTTTATTTACCTTTTATTACGTGTTATCCGGCTGCCTTATAACACAGACAAGATCACATTCACCGAGAGATATCATATAATACAGTACTGAAAACGCAATAAGAAACGAGTAGTAGTAATATTTTCTACTCGTATTATAAACCCTAGTGATTTTACAACGGTCTGCCTTATAACACAAAAAGAAGATTGTAGTCACCGAGGATTATAATATAGAACAATACTGAAAAGGCAGTTGAAATTCAGGTTACTTAAGTTTATTTTACTCATACGTATTACAAACTGTATTCACCAAGAGAGATAATATGAAAAAGTACTGAAAAGGTATTACGAAACGAGTAGTACTTCAGTTTTTTACTCGTATTATAAATCATAGTGATTTTACATAAGGTAGCTAAACACACACAGAGGCAAACCATTCATCATAAGGTGCGCCGAACCAAGATACAATGGTAGACCTTAAAATATAGACCTTGTTACGTTTAGACCTTGGTTACAGAAAACGTACCTTGGAGAGAATTACGTACCTTGGTTACAGAAAAATAGAAAGGGGAATATACCTTACCTTAAGATATAGACCTTGTTAGTATTTAGACCTTGGTTGTATAAAAAAGAAAGGGGAATATACCTGACCTTAAGATATAGACCTTGTTAGTATTTAGACCTTGGTTGTATAAAAAAGAAAGGGGAATATACCTGACCTTAAGATATAGACCTTGTTAAGATTTAGACCTTGGTTATATAAAATAGAAAGGGGAATATACCTGACCTTAAGATATAGACCTTGTTAAGATTTAGACCATGGTTATATAAAAAAAAAACTTAAGATATAGACCTTGTTAAGATTTAGACCATGGTTATATAAAAAGAAAGGGAAATACTGACCTTAAGATATAGACCTTGTTAGTATTTAGACCTTGGTTATATAAAAAAGAGAAGGGGAATATACCTGACCTTAAGATATAGACCTTGTTAGTATTTAGACCTTGGTTATATAAAAAAGAAAGGGGAATATACCTGACCTTAAGATATAGACCTTGTTAGTATTTAGACCTTGGTTACAGAAAAATAGAAAGGGGAATATACCTGACCTTAAAATATAGACAGACCTTGTTACGTTTAGACCTTGGTTATAGAAAAATATAAAGGGGAATATACCTGACCTTAAGATATAGACCTTGTTAGTATTTAGACCTTGGTTATATAAAAAGAAAGGGAATATACCTGACCTTAAGATATAGACCTGTTAAGATTAGACCATGGTTATAAAAAAAAAACTAAGATATAGACCTATTATGATTGACCTTGGTTATTAAAAAGAAGGGAATATACTGCCTTAAGATATGACCTTGTTAAGATTTAGACCATGGTTATATAAAAAAAAAACTAAGATATAACCTTATTATTTTAGACCATGGTTATAAAAAAAAACTTAGATATAGACCTTATTAAGATTTAGACCATGGTTATATAAAAAAAAAACTTAAGATATAGACCTTATTATGATTTAGACCATGGTTATATAAAAAAAAAACTTAAGATATAGACCTTATTATGATTTAGACCTGGTTATATAAAAAAGAGAAGATGAAAAGCTGAGCGAGTGTGGTGGTTAACAAAATAATGCATAGAAAGCTTTTGCTTAGGCAGAGGTGAGTATAATATCATGTATGTATGTATGTATGTATGTATGTATGTATGTATGTATGTATGTATGCTTAAAGGAGGAGGATGAAGAGGGAGAGAACTCATATTCACTTGTTTTTTCCTACTCTATAAACCAAACTAGATCTCATTTTGCGCGTTTATTAAATTTTGTTTTGTTTAATTAGACGAGTCATGATAGAAACTTTAAACCCCCGAGCCTATAAACAGTAAAGAAACCTATTTAAAACACTTTAGCTTTATTCCCTCTGGCGTTTATTTATTTTATGTTTTTATTAAATCTAATTCGATGAGTCATATGATAAAAAAAAAAACGAAAATTCTAAAGTCTGTTTCTATTTTTCCATCTTCCTACGACTTTAATTTCTTCAAGAGAGGAGTGACATGTAATTTTTGTTTTGTTTTATAAGATGAGTCATGATAAAATCGTAAAATATAAAGTCTTTCTATTTTTCCACCTTCCTAAAACAAAAATTTCTTCAAGAGAGGAGTGACAAAAATGGATGAAAAGGAAGAAAACTCAGATATTCACAATTTTTCCATGTACTCTGCATCAACGAGAAACGTATCAAATATCCTCAGCCATATCCACATTTTTATTACCACCCCACATCCACCTCCTCCTTTGGCAACATCCACTAATGCATCCACATCCACAGCCACATCCACACATACGGAAAGAGCATGTTCTATATATATGTTGTTTGGGGATGAAAGGTGGATGTAGGTAGTGTTAAGTAACAGGAACTACCACGTGTAGATCTCCCAGCCTCTTGTAGCTTCCTTATTTTCTTATGTTCTTATGTTCTATATATATAAACGGGAAAATTTAATAGTGAGTGTAAACTGATCCGCTCTATGATTATCCCCGTTATAAGAGAAGGTTCATATACTACTACTCTACTATTACTACTACTACTACTACTACTACTACTACTACTACTACTACTACTACTACTACTACTACTACTACTACTACTACTACTACTACTACTACTACTCTACTACTACTACTACTACTACTACTACTACTACTACTACTACTACTACTACTACTACTACTACTACTACTCTACTACTACTACTACTACTACTACTACTACTACTACTACTACTACTACTACTACTACTACTTCTATTACTACTACTACTACTACTACTACTACTACTACTACTACTACTACTATTACTACTACTACTACTACTACTACTACTACTACTACTACTACTACTACTACCACTTTTACTATTATTACTAGTACCATTATTATTACTACTATTATTACTACCATTTTATGACTACTACCATTATTACGACTGCTATTATTACTACTACTATTATTTCTACACTATTATTACTACTGTACTACCATTATTACTACTACCATTATTACTAGTACCATTATTATTACTACTATTATTGCTACTACCATTATTACTACTACTACCATTTTTACTACTACTACCATTATTACTACTACCATTTTTACTACTACTACCATTATTACTACTACCATCATTATTTCTACTACTATAACTACTACTACTAATTTTTGTTTACGTGTCTGTGGCGGTCTCTCAGGACATTCCCAGCACCGGCGTGGACAAGTGGTACCCGCTGGAGGGACGCTCGCTTCGATCCAACATCCAAGGCCAGATTAACCTGAAGATGTGGCTGTCGACGCGCGAAGACCGGTGAGTGGAAGGAGGGGTCGCTGGGTTCGGGAAAGTGGTAAGGAGTTCTTGCTAGTGTGAGGGAGGGAAATATGAAAGGTTAAAGAGGACAACAGGAAACAGATGTAGGAATAGTTCTTACGGCTATTAACCAGGGTAGAACAAGAAGTATCGGATTCAAGCAGGAAAAGCGTAGATTTAAAAAGGAAACAGGGAAAAACTGGTTCACAAATAGGGTGGTAAGGGATTGGAATGGACTCAGTCGTCAGGTGGTCAGTGCGGAGTCATTAGATTAGGGAGCTTTAAAAGGAAGCTAGATAAATTCATGGCTGGGGATGAAAGGTGGATGTAGGTAGTGTTAAGTAACATGAACTACCACGTGTAGGTCTGCCAGCCTTTTGTAGCTTCCTTATTTTCTTATGTTCTTATGTTTTTATGAAACTAGTGGAGGAGATAGAGAAAATGAAGGAAGAGCTAAAGTTGAATGAAGCTAAAGAGTTAGTTCATGGGAGAAAGTTGGAGGAAATGAAACGAGAAATATATATATGAGGTTGTGAAAGGGGGCAAGAAGTTGTGAAATTTGAGATAGGGAAGTTGTAAGGAGGTGTAGTGTGAGGGAGGGAGAAGGAAATATGAAAAGTTAAAGGGGACTAAATATGAGGTTGTGAGAAGTGGAAAGTGCTTGTGAAATATGAGATAAGGAAGTTGTAAGGAGTTGTAGTGTGAGGGAGAGAGAGAGCGTGAAATATGAAAGGTTTGAGGTGGAGGAAAATATGAAAGGTTAAACGGGTAATAAATATAAGGTTGTGAAAGGGGAAAGAACTTGTGAAATATGATGAGCTCTTAGAAAATTATTAATGAAAGTATGACATTAATACAATAATATTAATACATTATAAAAAGAAGTAATAAGAGGAAATATCTACTTAAATGTACCTAAAAAAAATATATATTACAGGATTAGCCAGTCCTTTGTGATATATATATAAAAACAAACTTCAATATCTCAATTTTTAGCTTTTATACAGACGTCAAAACACTTAATCAATTATAAACTGTAAACAACTGAACTGTACATTATACATTATATACATTTTTTTTAGCCCTTAGCCAGTCCTTTGTGATGTAGAAAAAACTTCAATATATCAATTATTTTAGCTTATATACAGACGTCAACACATTATTAAGGTTGTGAAAGTAAAAAACTTCTAGATATCAATTATTTTAGCTTATATACAGACGTCAACACATTATTAAGGTTGTGAAAGTAAAAAACTTCTAGATATCAATTATTTTAGCTTATATACAGACGTCAACACATTATTAAGGTTGTGAAAGTAAAAAACTTCTAGATATCAATTATTTTAGCTTATATACAGACGTCAACACATTATTAATTACACTGTATACATCTGAATTATATATTTTTTTCTTTCACTTCCAACATCACTTTATGTGTACAACTGAACTGTATTTCTTTCAGTGGTTAAAACTATTATACCCAACACTTCATTATCTGTCTGCTATAGTCTATTCACTTAAGCTGGATTCTTGGGAGCTGCTCGATGCCTACCCGAGTATGTAAGGACGTCGCTGATTGGCTGATGCACGCGGGCTGGGTGGTGATGGTGGTGGTATTTTGGTAGCCTCAGCCAATCAGCGACGTCCTTACATACTCAGGTAGGCATCGAGCAGCTCCCAAGAATCCAGCTTAAGTGAATAGACTATAGTGTTAGACAGAAACAACACCTTTGCTCTACTGTTCAACTGATTTATATTTTGCTTATGTTTCTCCCTGGGTTTTTTTTTTGCCTCGCCAGTCCTTTGCGATATAGAAAGAACTTCAATATCTCAATTTTTAGCTTTACAGTCGTTACTACACCATTAATTATACTGTAAACAACTGCACTATATACATTGTTTTCTTATGTTTCTCTCTGTGCAGCGGGAGGTATACTGAATGAACTATATGAATTTTTTTTGTTTGCCATTAGCCAGTCCTTTGTGATATAGAAAGAACGTCAATATCTCAATTTTTAGCTTTTACACAGACGTCAAAACACTTAATCAGTTATATACTGTAAACAACTGAACTATAGTCTATTTTTTTTATTATGGTCAAAATGCAGTAAGGAAGCCACGCCCCCTGCCTCCCTTCTATTCTACGGGGCAGCTGATTGGTGCATTCCTCGTATCATCACTACCAATCACAGTATCTTCACTACTTAACAGCGGCGTGACCACTGGGTTAGACATCTTCACTACAGAGGGTGACAAAATCAAAAATCCCTCTGTAGTGAAGATTGCTCTCTCCAGTGGTCACGCCGTTGTTAAGTAGTGAAGATACTGTGATTGGTAGTGATGATACGAGGAATGCACCAATCAGCTGCCCCGTAGAATAGAAGGGCAGGCAGGGGGCGTGGCTTCCTTACTGCATTTTGACCATAATAAAAAAAATAGACTATACATACATTGTTTTCTTATGTTTTTTTACATATATATTTTTTTACTTTATTGTTGACTACTTCTAGGTTTTACAGTCAGGAGCTTCAGCTGGACTACTGAGAACTATCTTTGACTTTTCATGAATGTGTAGATTATTCCTAGCTTTACATACATACATGGGTTATTATTCTTATTTAAATATTTCTCTATTTAATTATTCCACTACTAATTGAATTTACATGTTCTCTGTGTGTGCAGCGGGCGGTCGGAGGAGGAGGTGTGGGCGGAGGTGCGCGAACACGATCAGATCATCACCATATTTCTCCTGCACGAACTGACCAAATTCAAGGTGAGAATTTTTTTTATTATATGTTTCAATTTTTTATTTTTTTATTTGGGAAGAGGGGTCAGGTTTTGTCTCGCTCTCTTATTCTGCTCTCTTTCCAAGCTATTTTTACAATTTTATTTGGGGGTGAGTGGTCAGGTTTTGTTTCTCTCTCTCTCTCTCTCTCTCTCTCTCTCTCTCTCTCTCTCTCTCTCTCTCTCTCTCTCTCTCTCTCTCTCTCTCTCTCTCTCTCTCTCTCTCTCTCTCTCTCTCTCTCTCTCTCTCTCTCTCTCTCTCTCTCTCTCTCTCTCTCTCTCTCTCTCTCTCTCTCTCTCTCTCTTATTCTTTCCTTTCCGATTTTTTTTTTAGTGGGGGGGTCCGTTTTTTTTCTCTCTTCCCGAGCGTTCTTTTGGGGGATCGTTTTTTTGGGGGAGGCTTCCATTTTTTTCCTTCTAATTCCCTTTCAGAGTTATTATTTTTATTTTATTTGTGGGGGGAGTCCATTTTTTTCCTTCTCCTTTCCCGAGTATTTTTTTTTCTGGGGTGGAAGGGAATCCGTTTTTTCTTCTTCTTCATCTTTTTCTTCTTCTCCCTTCCCGAGCATTGCAAGGTAATAAGTCAACCACACACGTCCTTGGTAGGGATGTGTGTGTGTGCGGTGCGGGGAGGGCAATAGGGGGAGGGGGAGGTAGGGGTACAGTATAGGGGTCCAGGTAGCAAATCAAAGGGAGGCACGCCGTCTTACCTCATCTAACCTTACCTGGCTGTCAATAGCGTCCCCACCTCACCTCAGAGCCCAATGGGAAGCGGTAATTAATCAGGAACTTGTCACCAGCCGAGGAAATTGGTTAAAATTGGGGTTTTGACGGAGCTCACGGGTGTAGCTTGAATTGTACGTGTGAAAGAGATGGTGGTGATGGTGGTGGTGTTGTGGTGGTGGTGGTGGGAAGGTGATGGTGGTGGTGGTGTTGTGTGTGTGGTGGTGGTGGTAGTGTTGTGGTGGGGGTGATGGTGGTGATGGTAGTGGTGTGGTGGTGTGAAGGTGGTGGTGTTGTGGTGTTGTGGTTGTGTGGTGGTGGTGCTGTGGTGGTGGTGTTGTGGTGGTGGTGGTGTAGTGAGTTGGGGGGGTAGTGGTAGGTGGTGTTGGTGTGGGAAGGTGGTGGTGTTGGTGTTGGGTGATTGTGGTGGTGTTGTGGTAGTGGTGTTGTGGTGAAGGTGGTGTGGTGTTGTGGTGATGGTGTTGTGGTGGTGGTGCTGTGGTGGTGGTGCTGTGATGGTGTGGTGATGGTGTGGTGGTGGTGCTGTGGTGGTGGTGGTGGTGTTGTGGTGTTGTGGTGGTGGTGAAATGTAATATTGTGTATATATCTTATTTCTTCAGTGTGAGTTGGTGATACTAAGACGTATAGTTTCTATATTTTCTGTGTTTGTATGTTTTCTACCTTCGTTTTTTAGTTCTAAATGGAAATTGGTAATGCCTTTGTAGAGGGAATAGAAGGGATGATGATTAAGTGGTGTTTGGCCTTGGGGTGTTTTATAGATAAGAATGTAGTAAAGATAGTAATAAGGTAACACAAGTAGGGCTCTTCTTTTTATTTTCGGTTCCAATTTCGATACAGTGAGTAATTAACTTTTTTTCCTGATATTCTTTTTTTCCTTCATATTTATTCTTATTTTTTTTAGACGCCAGATTCTGATGGTAATTGACTTTTTTTTCAAGAATTTTGCTCTTCTTTCTATTTTCGGTTCCAATTTTGATATCTATCGGTGACAAAATAACCACACTGAACTTTTTTTTGTCACTTTTTTGTTTTGATCTTTTTTTTTGTGTGTTAATATTTTCTTTTTTCCTTTTTTTGTCTTAATATTTCCTGTTTTCCTTTTTTTGTCTTAATATTTCCTTTTTTTTTTTTTTCTTCTTAATTAATACTTCCTTTTTTTCCTTTTTTTGTCTTAATACTTCCTTTTTTTCCTTTTTTTGTCTTAATACTTCCTTTTTTTTCTTTTTTTGTCTTAATACTTCCTTTTTTTCCTTTTTTTGTCTTAATACTTCCTTTTTTTTCTTTTTTTGTCTTAATTAATACTTCCTTTTTTTCCTTTTTTTGTCTTAATTAATACTTCCTTTTTTTTCTTTTTTTTTCTTAATTAATACTTCCTTTTTTTTCTTTTTTTGTCTTAATTAATACTTGCCTTTTTTTTTTCTTTGTTTTGTCTTAATTAATATTCCTTTTTTTCCTTTTTTTGTCATTAATACTTCCTTTTTTCTTTTTTTTGTCTTAATTAATACTTCCTTTTTTTCCTTTTTTGTCTTAATACTTCCTTTTTTTCCTTTTTTGTCTTAATACCTTCTTTTTTTTTCCTTTTGTTTGTCTTAATACTTCCATTTTTTCTTTTTTTGTCTTAATTAATACTTCCTTTTTTCCTTGTCTTGTCTTAATACTTCCTTTTTTTTCCTTTTTTTGTCTTAATACTTCTTTTTTCCTTTTTTTTGTCTTAATACTTCCTTTTTTTTGTTATTTCCTCTTTTTTGTATAATTATCTTCCTTTTTTTTTTTTCCTCTTCTTTTGTCTTATACTACCTTTTTTTTTCCTTTTTCTTGTCTTAGATAATCTTCCTTTTTTTCCTTTTTTTGTCTTAATACTTCCTTTTTTTTCCTTTTTTTTCATTAATACTTCCTTTTTTTTTTTTTTTTTTATTAATACTTCCTTTTTTTTCCTTTTTTGTCTTAATTACTTCCTTTTTTTTCTTTTTTTTTCTTAATTAATACTTCTTTTTTTTCTTTTTTTGTCTTAATTAATACTTCCTTTTTCGTTTTTTTGTCTTAATAATCTTCCTTTTTTTTCCTTTTTTTTTTTCTTAATTAATACTTCCTTTTTTTCCTTTTTTTGTCTTAATTAATACTTCCTTTTTTCCTTTTTTTGTCTTAATACTTCCTTTTTTTTCCTTTTTTTGTCTTAATTATACTTCCTTTTTTTCCTTTTTTTGTCTTAATTAATACTTCCTTTTTTCCTTTTTTTGTCTTAATACTTCCTTGTTTTTTTGTCTACTTCTTTTTTTCTTTTTTTGTCTTAATACTTCCTTTTTTTTCCTTTTTTTGTCTTAATTAATACTCTTTTCCTTTTTTTAATTTCCTTTTCTTTTTTGTCTTAATACCTTCCTTTTTTTTTCCTTTTTTTGTCTTAATACTTCCTTTTTTTTTTCTTTTTTGTCTGAATACTTCCTTTTTTTTTCCTTTTTTTGTCTTAATTAATACTTCCTTTTTTTCCTTTTTTGTCTTAATATACTTCCTTTTTTTCCTTTTTTTGTCTTAATACTTCCTTTTTTTTCCTTTTTTGTCTAATACTTCTTCCTTTTTGTCTTTCTCTTTTCTTTTGTCTGAATACTTCCGTTTTTCTCCTTTTTTTGTCTTAATTAATACTTCCTTTTTTTTTTCCTTTTTTTGTCTTAATTAATACTTCCTTTTTTTCCTTTTTTTTGTCTTAATACTTCCTTTTTCCTTTTTTTGTCTTAATACTTCCTTTTTTCCTTTTTTTGTTTAATACTTCCTTTTTTTCTTTTTGTCTAATACTTCCATGTTTTTTTCCTTTTTTGTCTTAATTAATACTTCTTTTTTCCTTTTTTTGTCTTAATAATACTTTTTTTTTTTTTTTTTGTCTTAATTAATACTTCCTGTTTTTCCTTTTTTTGTCTTAATTAATACTTCCATTTTTCCTTTTTTTGTCTTAATTAATACTTCCTTTTTTTCCTTTTTTTGTCTTAATACTTCCTTTTTTTCTTTTTTTGTCTTAATTAATACTTCCTTTTTTTTCCTTTTTTGTCTTAATACTTCCTTTTTTTTCTTTTTTTGTCTTAATTAATACTTCCTTTTTTTCCTTTTTTTGTCTTAATTAATACTTCCTTTTTTTCCCTTTTTTGTCTTAATTAATACTTCCTTGTTTTCCTTTTTTGTCTTAATAAAATTCCTTTTTTTTTTTTTTTTGTCTTAATTAATACTTCCTTTTTTTTCTTATTTTGTCTTAATTAATACTTCCTTTTTTCTTTTTTTGTCTTAATTAATACTTCCTTTTTTTTCTTTTTTGTCTTAATTAATACTTCCTTTTTTTTTCTTTTTTTTCTTAATTAATACTTCCGATTTTCCTTTTTTGTCTTAATTAATACTTCCTTTTTTTTTCCTTTTTTTGTCTTAATTAATACTTCCTTTTTTTCCTTTTTTTGTCTTAATTAATACTTCCTTTTTTTCCTTTTTTTTCTTAATTAATACTTCCTTTTTTCCTTTTTTTGTCTTAATTAATACTTCCTTTTTTTTCTTTCTTTTTCTTAATATCTTCCATTTTTTCCTTTTTTTGTCTTATATACTTCCTTTTTTTCCTTTTTTTTGTCTTAATTAAACTTCCTTTTTTTTCCTTGTTTGTCTTAAATACTTCCTTTTTTTCCTTTTTGTCTTAATTAATCTCTTTTTTCACTTTTTTTGTCTTAATTATACTTCCTTTTTTTTTCCTTTTTTGTCTTTAATACTTCCTTTTGATCCTTTTTTGTCTTGATTAATACTTCCCTTTCCCTTTCCTTCAGGGCAACACTCGCTTTTTGTGCCTGGAGACCTTGCCTTAAGACTTCCCTTTTTTTGGCCTCGTCTTGATACTTTTGTGCCTTGTGTCCTTCACCTACTGCTCCGCCTTGTGCTTAATACATCACTTCCTTTTGCCTTCTCTATCCTTTATTTTCCTTTGTCTTAATACTTTCACTTGGAACTTCCTTATTTTTTTCCTTGAGCTCTTTAATAAATGCCTTTGTGCCTTTGTCTAAACCTTCAGGTACAGCTCCGTGTCAATTTGGTGGGAGCTCTTTTCATTTTGCCGGCAGCCCTTCCTGCAACCATCACGCCTACAGGGGGACTCACGCCCTGTCAACTTGCCATGTGTCGCTGGATGGCCGTGTCCCGCACCCACGCCTCGCGGCCCTTAGACCCTCGCGTCCTGCACCGCTACCTCACCGCCCTGCACGACCTATGGGACACTGAGACGCTGGGCAAAGAGGAGGTGAGTCGTCTATACCTTCCCATTATTGTAGGTTTCTCTCACCTACCTCTTTGTCTAACCTTTGCCTGTTGTTGAGCTCTTTGTCTAACTTTTGCCTGTTGTTGAGCTCTTTGTCTAACCTTTGCCTGTTGTTGAGCTCTTTGTCTAACTTTTGCCTGTTGTTGAGCTCTTTGTCTAACTTTTGCCTGTTGTTGAGCTCTTTGTCTAACCTTTGCCTGCTGTTGAGCTCTTTGTCTAACTTTTGCCTGTTGTTATGGTAAGTCGCCTATGCCTTTATATTACTGTAGGTTCCTCTCACCCATCTTTTGTATATAGCCCATTTTTTCACCCATCTTTTGTATATAGCCATAGACCACTGTATACCTGGACTGCGCACGGAATATCGGCCTGTCGCACAAGGGGCTGAAGTCGGAGGGCCGCTCGGATTCATATATATATATATATATATATATATATACGGATCATATAGACTGGTTTACCAGTATATATGATATACTGTAATCTTCGTAAATGTTTGTTCTATAATATTATCAAATAAAAAACAGTAAAACACGCTAAAGAAATGCCATTACGAGACTGAAGAAATATGCATGAACTTAATATTCACTTCAACTCTTCGCCATTTAAAACTTTGCGAGTCAACTTTTATCATGAAGGGTGTCAATTGAAGCGCAATTTTATTAGCTTTCCATTGCTATATTTCGTTATCCTATAAATTAATTAGAACCATGCATAAATTAGCGTTAATTAAATAAATAATATCATCAATCGGGTAATTTTCCCGATTGATGATGTTATTTATTTAGTCAACGCTAATTTATACACAGTACTAATTCATTTATCAGA
>JACEEZ010011475.1:225000-232500 GCA_016584305.1 Chionoecetes opilio
AACCTTATAGCTCTCCACTATAGCTACGTAAACCTTATAGCTCTCCACTATAGCTACGTAAACCTTATAGCTCTCCACTATAGCTACGTAAACCTTATAGCTCTCCCTTGTAGCTACGTAAACCTTATAGCTCTCCACTATAGCTACGTAAACCTTATAGCTCTCCCTTGTAGCTACGTAAACCTTATAGCTCTCCCTTGTAGCTACGTAAACCTTATAGCTCTCCCTTGTAGCTACGTAAACCTTATAGCTCTCCCTTGTAGCTACGTAAACCTTATAGCTCTCCCTTATAGCTACGTAAACCTTATAGCTCTCCCTTGTAGCTACGTAAACCTTATAGCTCTCCCTTGTAGCTACGTAAACCTTATAGCTCTCCCTTATAGCTACGTAAACCTTAATAGCTTCTCCCTTATAGCTACGTAAACCTTATAGCTCTCCATTATAGCTACGTAAACCTTATAGCTCTCCCTTATAGCTACGTAAACCTTATAGCTCTCCCTTGTAGC
The DNA here is from genome assembly GCA_016584305.1 of Chionoecetes opilio. Lineage (NCBI taxonomy): Eukaryota > Metazoa > Arthropoda > Malacostraca > Decapoda > Majidae > Chionoecetes > Chionoecetes opilio. The sequence goes on from JACEEZ010011475.1 coordinate 225,507, forward strand.
TACGTAAACCTTATAGCTCTCCCTTGTAGCTACGTAAACCTTATAGCTCTCCCTTATAGCTACGTAAACCTTATAGCTCTCCCTTATAGCTACGTAAACCTTATAGCTCTCCCTTATAGCTACGTAAACCTTATAGCTCTCCCTTATAGCTACGTAAACCTTATAGCTCTCCCTTATAGCTACGTAAACCTTATAGCTCTCCTTGTAGCTACGTAAACCTTATAGCTCTCCCTTATAGCTACGTAAACCTTATAGCTCTCCCTGTAGCTACGTAAACCTTATAGCTCTCCCTTATAGCTACGTAAACCTTATAGCTCTCCATTATAGCTACGTAAACCTTATAGCTCTCCCTTGTAGCTACGTAAACCTTATAGCTCTCCCTTATAGCTACGTAAACCTTATAGCTCTCCCTTGTAGCTACGTAAACCTTATAGCTCTCCATTATAGCTACGTAAACCTTATAGCTCTCCACTATAGCTACGTAAACCTTATAGCTCTCCCTTGTAGCTACGTAAACCTTATAGCTCTCCCTTATAGCTACGTAAACCTTATAGCTCTCCCTTATAGCTACGTAAACCTTATAGCTCTCCATTATAGCTACGTAAACCTTATAGCTCTCCCTTGTAGCTACGTAAACCTTATAGCTCTCCACTATAGCTACGTAAACCTTATAGCTCTCCACTATAGCTACGTAAACCTTATAGCTCTCCCTTGTAGCTACGTAAACCTTATAGCTCTCCACTATAGCTACGTAAACCTTATAGCTCTCCACTATAGCTACGTAAACCTTATAGCTCTCCATTATAGCTACGTAAACCTTATAGCTCTCCCTTGTAGCTACGTAAACCTTATAGCTCTCCCTTATAGCTACGTAAACCTTATAGCTCTCCCTTGTAGCTACGTAAACCTTATAGCTCTCCCTTATAGCTACGTAAACCTTATAGCTCTCCCTTGTAGCTACGTAAACCTTATAGCTCTCCCTTGTAGCTACGTAAACCTTATAGCTCTCCCTTATAGCTACGTAAACCTTATAGCTCTCCACTATAGCTACGTAAACCTTATAGCTCTCCCTTATAGCTACGTAAACCTTATAGCTCTCCCTTATAGCTACGTAAACCTTATAGCTCTCCCTTATAGCTACGTAAACCTTATAGCTCTCCACTATAGCTACGTAAACCTTATAGCTCTCCACTATAGCTACGTAAACCTTATAGCTCTCCACTATAGCTACGTAAACCTTATAGCTCTCCCTTATAGCTACGTAAACCTTATAGCTCTCCCTTGTAGCTACGTAAACCTTATAGCTCTCCACTATAGCTACGTAAACCTTATAGCTCTCCCTTATAGCTACGTAAACCTTATAGCTCTCCACTATAGCTACGTAAACCTTATAGCTCTCCACTATAGCTACGTAAACCTTATAGCTCTCCATTATAGCTACGTAAACCTTATAGCTCTCCACTATAGCTACGTAAACCTTATAGCTCTCCATTATAGCTACGTAAACCTTATAGCTCTCCCTTATAGCTACGTAAACCTTATAGCTCTCCATTATAGCTACGTAAACCTTATAGCTCTCCCTTATAGCTACGTAAACCTTATAGCTCTCCACTTAGCTACGTAAACCTTATAGCTCTCCCATTTAGCTACGTAAACCTTATAGCTCTCCCTTGTAGCTACGTAAACCTTATAGCTCTCCCTTGTAGCTACGTAAACCTTATAGCTCTCCCTTGAGCTACGTAAACCTTATAGCTCTCCCTTATAGCTACGTAAACCTTATAGCTCTCCCTTGTAGCTACGTAAACCTTATAGCTCTCCCTTATAGCTACGTAAACCTTATAGCTCTCCCTTATAGCTACGTAAACCTTATAGCTCTCCATTATAGCTACGTAAACCTTATAGCTCTCCACTTTTAGCTACGTAAACCTTATAGCTCTCCTTATAGCTACGTAAACCTTATAGCTCTCCCTTATAGCTACGTAAACCTTATAGCTCTCCATTATAGCTACGTAAACCTTATAGCTCTCCCTTATAGCTACGTAAACCTTATAGCTCTCCACTATAGCTACGTAAACCTTATAGCTCTCCATTATAGCTACGTAAACCTTATAGCTCTCCCTTATAGCTACGTAAACCTTATAGCTCTCCATTATAGCTACGTAAACCTTATAGCTCTCCACTTATGCTACGTAAACCTTATAGCTCTCCCTATAGCTACGTAAACCTTATAGCTCTCCACTTTTAGCTACGTAAACCTTATAGCTCTCCCTTGTAGCTACGTAAACCTTATAGCTCTCCCTTGTAGCTACGTAAACCTTATAGCTCTCCCTTGTAGCTACGTAAACCTTATAGCTCTCCCTTGTAGCTACGTAAACCTTATAGCTCTCCCTTATAGCTACGTAAACCTTATAGCTCTCCCTTGTAGCTACGTAAACCTTATAGCTCTCCCTTATAGCTACGTAAACCTTATAGCTCTCCCTTGTAGCTACGTAAACCTTATAGCTCTCCATTATAGCTACGTAAACCTTATAGCTCTCTACTATAGCTACGTAAACCTTATAGCTCTCCCTTATAGCTACGTAAACCTTATAGCTCTCCATTATAGCTACGTAAACCTTATAGCTCTCCCTTGTAGCTACGTAAACCTTATAGCTGCGTAAACAAAGGAAAACGCAGTATATATACATAGTTCAATCCCCCTATACCTTACCTTTTACTCTACTTAAACTTTTACTCTACTTAAACTTTTACTCTACTTTACCTTTACTTTACTTTTTCTTTACCCATTAGGAACACAATACAGTCCACCCACTAGACACTTAACACCTCTCTTTCCTCCCCTTCACACACACGTCACCTTCCCACGCAACACTCCTGCTCCTACGTCCCTCCTAAGTAGTGGTGTAATCCTATCTCGCTCTCAGGTAAATATGATAGTGTTATTTTCTCCAAGGCTTTTACCACCTCGTTATTGTTATTTTTTCCAAGACTCTCACTCCCTTGGTATTTTCTCCAAGATTATCACCCCAAGGCTTCCATCCCCGTGTTATTTTCTCCAAGGCTTTCACCACCTCGTTATTGTTATTTTTTCCAAGACTCTCACTCCCTTGGTATTTTCTCCAAGATTATCACCCCAAGGCTTCCATCCCCGTGTTATTTTCTCCAAGGCAAGGTTTTCTCTCTCGATTCTTGTTATTTTCTGTGCTCAAGCCCTCTTACTTCCTTGGTGTATATCTTTTTCCGCTTATCTCTACCCATGTCTAGAGAAAATTACTCGATATATTCTCTCCTTTTTTTTTTTTTTCTCTCAAGGTTCAAATGTTTTTCATTCTCTCACTTCTTTCTATTTTCTCCTCTCTCCCCCCTTCTCCTCTTTCCTTTCCCTTTTCCTCTCTTTTCTCCCGTCCTTCTATCTCTCTCTCATTCTTTCTCGATATTTCTCTCTCCTCTCTTTTTTCTTCTTTCTCTCTATCTCTCTTCATCTCTCTCTCTCATCTCTTCATCTCTCTCTCTCCTTCTCTCTCTCTCTCTCTCTCTCTTCTCTCTCTCTCTCTCTCTCTCTCTCTCTCTCTCTCTCTCCTCTCTTCTCTCTCTCTCTCTCTCTCTCTCTCTCTCTCTCTCTCCTCTCCTCTCCTCTCTCTCTCTCTCTCTCTCTCTCTCTCTCTCTCTCTCTCTCTTCTCTCTCTCTCTCTCTCTCTCTCTCTCTCTCTCTCTCTCTCTCTCTCTCTCTCTCTCTCTCTCTCTCTCTCTCTCTCTCTCTCTCCCCAATATATATTACTAAGAATGATTTACGACTATGCCAATATTTCAGATTTTCGTCTGCTTGCAAGGGACAAAATAAGCACCTATGCATATTTTCTTTTTATTTCATATAAGTTTGTACAATATTTTGACTACTTAATCCTTATATTACTGAAGAAAAAGGGTAATTACACATCATTTAGAACTTTGAATACATTGATTAATTATATTTATTTACATCTATCAGTTTATAGCTTGACTATTAAAATGTTTCCTGAAAATATGTGTTATGAAGAGCAGGATTGATTTATCGGCAAGGCGGCTCCAGATGGCTCAAAAGTAGGACGATATTTTACATTTTTCCAATTTTCCCTCAGTTTATCATTTTAAAGAAATATGGAAGCCTTTTTTAACACATGTTAGCGGATGTATTGAAGGTTAAAGATTAGGGCGTGAAGGGGTTAAAACAATAATTCATTCACATCCCAGAAATCCTCTTAACATTAACCTATACACCAGATATTTAACAACAACCCCCCGAAAAAAAAGAAAAAAAATTCCCAACAAAAAATAAATATATCCCCCAAAAAGTGTATACCCGCCAAAGAACTAATATTATCCCCCCAAAAAAAAAATCCCCACAAAAAATGTATAAAAAAAATATTTACACCCGCAAAAAAACTAATCTTATGCCCCCTCTCACCCTAAAAAAAATAATCTTATCCCCCCCAATTTTTTTTTTTATCCCACCCCCCAAAAAACTATCTTATTCTCCCCCCAAAAAAACCTAATCTTATCCCCCCCCAAAAAAATCTTATCCCACCCCCCAAAAAACTATCTTATTCTCTCCCCCCCCAAAAAAAACCTAATCTTATCCCCCCCCAAAAAACTAATCTTATAACCCCCCCCCTCTCTCTTCGTCAGGGGGAGATGCTATGAGTGTGTCTGTATGTCTGTCTATATAGTAAACGTAACAGCGATGAAATATACATACAAGCATGAATGTATGAGGAATGTATGAAGACAAGCGCCAAGGGGGAGGAGCAACCATGGTTTCTATAAATGCAAGAGTATTGATAATGGAAACCAGATCATTTACACCCTAGAAATCCTCTTTATAGTAACCCCCCTTAGAAAAATAATGTATCCCCAAAAAAAAATTATACCCGCCAAAAAACAAAACTTATCCCCTCAAAAATAAATTCCCCCCAAAAAATGTATCAAAAAAAATATTTAGACCCGCCAAAAAACTAATTTTATCCCCCCTCTCCCCCCCACCCCCAAAAAAAAAATCTTATCCCACCCCCAAAAAAATATCTGATTCTCCCCCCCCCAAAAAAAAAATCTTATCCCACCCCCCAAAAAAAAATCTTATTCTCCCCCCCCAAAAAAAAAACTAATCTTATCTCCACCCCCTCTCTCTCTCTCTCTCTCTCTTCGTCAGGAGGAGATGTTGGCGGAGTCGTACACGGGGTTCCTGGATCACGGGCTGACGGAGGTGCGGCGCCACAGGGAGATGTACCCCATGCCCTCCAAGACACACGCATTCAGACTAGAGGCCCTGCTCAAGTAAGTGTTAAATCTTGTAAATAGAGAGATATAGATAGAATAGATAGATAATAAGTACGATAAAGATGATAATGGTAATGAAACAAAATGTGATAATGAAAATGATACGAGAAAAAAATGTGCTTCTTTACCTTCTGATAAAATATAGAAAGGGCAGAAGAACTATAAATGGCTCAACACAGGTATATAAAAAGAAAAGAATACATGTAAGTGTTTTTCTTTCACCTGTTAATAATAAGAGTGTTTTTTATAGACCTGTGTCTTCATTTATAATTCCACTACACTTTCCTCACACCTGTCTTTCTCCTTTTCATTTTCTTTTCAAATCGTAACCACACTCTTTAAATTTTTTTTTTTTAATCTTCCACAATAGAATACCATAATAGAACACATAATAAATAATAGAAAACTACAATAGAAAACTAATCAACACTATAAACAATAGAAAACAATAGAAAACATAGTGAATAATAGAAAACATAAGCAATAGAAAACAAATCAACACTATAAACAATAGAAAACATAATAAATAATAGAAAACCTAGCAATCGAAAACAAATCAACACTATAAACAATAGAAAACAATAGAAAACATAATAAACAATAGAATACATAATAAATAATAGAAAACATAAGCAATAGAAAACAAATCAACACTATAAACAATAGAAAACAATAGAAAACGTAATAAATAATAGAAAACATAAGCAATAGAAAACAAATCAACACTATAAACAATAGAAAACAATAGAAAACATAATAAATAATAGAAAACATAAGCAATAGAAAACAAATCAACACTATAAACAATAGAAAACAATAGAAAACGTAATAAATAATAGAAAACATAAGCAATAGAAAACAAATCAACACTATAAACAATAGAAAACAATAGAAAACATAATAAATAATAGAAAACATAAGCAATAGAAAACAAATCAACACTATAAACAATAGAAAACAATAGAAAACGTAATAAATAATAGAAAACATAAGCAATAGAAAACAAATCAACACTAAACAATAGAAAACATAATAAATAATAGAAAACATAAGCAATAGAAAACAAATCAACACTATAAACAATAGAAAACAATAGAAAACATCATAAATAATAGAAAAAATAAGCAATAGAAAACAAATCAACACTATAAACAATAGAAAACATAATAAATAATAGAAAAAATAAGCAATAGAAAACAAATCAACACTATAAACAATAGAAAACAATAGAAACATAATAAATAATAGAAAACATAAGCAATAGAAAACAAATCAACACTATAAACAATAGAAAACAATAGCAAACATAATAAATAATAGAAAACATAAGCAATAGAAAAAAAATTAACACTATAAACAATAGAAAGCAATAGCAAACATAAACCGAACCCAAACACGGTCCAATAACACTTGAAATAAATAAAAACATATATATACAAACGCAAAAAATAATAAACAGTGAACATACAATTAGATTAAGAGTTCAAATAAGTCTTCTTGAATATTTCACCTGTTGATAATACGAGGTTTTTTTAATACCTGTGTCGAGTCTTTTATACATCCTACTTCTCTACTCACCTTCAAATCCTAACGACCTCTTAATGTGTGCCACAGTGTAGGATCTTCGAGATTTCCATGTTGATGAAGTTTTAGCGTGACTTATTAGGCATAACCCAGCAAT
>JACEEZ010011475.1:240000-242500 GCA_016584305.1 Chionoecetes opilio
CGTCAAGACTTGTTTACCAATACCATGAACAGATTTCCAAGAATGCGTAACAAAATAGAAGCCGTAGATTTGCACCCTTGCGAGAATGCCTTATTTTTCTCTCACTGCCTCGATTGCATGTTAATGATTCACTATTAATCTTCACACACATCGCCTGTATGACTTTTAGTGGTAATAATGATGTTTTTAATAGTTCCGGTAATTATTCACTTTTAACCCCTTCACACCCAGATCCTTTCCCTTTGATATAAAACATCTTCTGTTGTCAGCCATAAAATTACGAAAAATAACTTATATACCAAATTAGCTAGTGGACAAGGATACTAAACAGGTCATATCTATAAAACATTGCTTATATTTAATAAAATCGTCTAATGGTACCCAAATTACAGTGGAAATTACGTTCTGGGCCTCAAGGGGTTAACATCTTGCCTGTTTTAATTTTAGTATTAATTATGATGGGGGGTTTTTTTTAGTTTCGTCGAAGAAATGTAACTTTTTCACCATGTTTTAATTATTATCTGTCTCGATCACATGTTAATTATTCACTTTTAACTTTCTTTTAGACTTTTAACCTCGCCCGTTTTAATTTCAGTATTAATTATGATGGGTTTTTTAATAGCTGCAGTAATTATTGACTTTAAAAACATCGACTGTCTGAATCTTAGGAGTAATAATGAGGGGTTTTTTAATAGCTGCAGTAATTATTGACTTTAAAAACATCGTCTGTCTGAATCTTAGGAGTAATAATGAGGGGTTTTTTAATAGCTGCAGTAATTATTGACTTTAAAAACATCGTCTGTCTGAAACTTAGGAGTAATAATGAGGGGTTTTTTAATAGCTGCAGTAATTATTGACTTTAAAAACATCGTCTGTCTGAACTTAGGAGTAATAATGAGGGGTTTTTTAATAGCTGCAGTAATTATTGACTTTAAAAACATCGTCTGTCTGAAACTTAGGAGTAATAATGAGGGGTTTTTTAATAGCTGCAGTAATTATTGACTTTAAAAACATCGACTGTCTGAATCTTAGGAGTAATAATGAGGGGTTTTTTAATAGCTGCAGTAATTATTGACTTTAAAAACATCGTCTGTCTGAATCTTAGGAGTAATAATGAGGGGTTTTTTAATAGCTGCAGTAATTATTGACTTTAAAAACATCGTCTGTCTGAAACTTAGGAGTAATAATGAGGGGTTTTTTTTAAAAGCTGCAGTAATTATTGACTTTAAAAACATCGTCTGTCTGAATCTTAGGAGTAATAATGAGGGGTTTTTTAATAGCTGCAGTAATTATTGACTTTAAAAACATCGTCTGTCTGAAACTTAGGAGTAATAATGAGGGGTTTTTTTAATAGCTGCAGTAATTATTGACTTTAAAAACATCGACTGTCTGAATCTTAGGAGTAATAATGAGGGTTTTTTAATAGCTGCAGTAATTATTGACTTTAAAAACATCGTCTGTCTGAATCTTAGGAGTAATAATGAGGGGTTTTTTAATAGCTGCAGTAATTATTGACTTTAAAAACATCGTCTGTCTGAATCTTAGGAGTAATAATGAGGGGTTTTTTAATAGCTGCAGTAATTATTGACTTTAAAAACATCGTCTGTCTGAAACTTAGGAGTAATAATGAGGGGTTTTTTAATAGCTGCAGTAATTATTGACTTTAAAAACATCGTCTGTCTGAAACTTAGGAGTAATAATGAGGGTTTTTTAATAGCTGCAGTAATTATTGACTTTAAAAACATCGTCTGTCTGAAACTTAGGAGTAATAATGAGGGGTTTTTTAATAGCTGCAGTAATTATTGACTTTAAAAACATCGTCTGTCTGAAACTTAGGAGTAATAATGAGGGGTTTTTTAATAGCTGCAGTAATTATTGACTTTAAAAACATCGTCTGTCTGAAACTTAGGAGTAATAATGAGGGGTTTTTTAATAGCTGCAGTAATTATTGACTTTAAAAACATCGTCTGTCTGAATCTTAGGAGTAATAATGAGGGGTTTTTTAATAGTTACGGTGAAGAAATGTCACTTCTTTTATATTTTTCTTCCTTGGTTATATTTTTCTCTGCCTCGATTGCATGTTGATTATTTACTTTTTAACATCCCACACATCACCTGTTTGAGTTTTAAGAGTAATTATGATGGTTTTTAAGAGTAATTATGATGGTTTTTAAGAGTAATTATGATGGTTTTTAAGAGTAATTAGGATGGGTTTTAAGAGTAATTATGATGGGTTTTAAGAGTAATTAGGATGGTTTTTAAGAGTAATTATGATGGGTTTTAAGAGTAATTATGATGGTTTTTAAGAGTAATTATGATGGTTTTTAAGAGTAATTATGATGGTTTTTAAGAGTAATTATGATGGGTTTTAAGAGTAATTATGATGGTTTTTAAGAGTAATTATGATGGTTTTTAAGAGTAATTATGATGGTTTTTAAGAGTAATTATGATGGTTTTTAAGAGTAATTATGATGGTTTTTAAGAGTAATTATGATGGTTT
>JACEEZ010011475.1:245000-247500 GCA_016584305.1 Chionoecetes opilio
GGACAAAAATGTTCCTAGTATGTGGAAATTAGCTAATGTTACATCGATATTCAAGAAAGGGAGTAAGAGCCTCGCAAGTAATTATCGCCCAATCAGTCTAACGTCTGTGATTGTTAAACTATTTGAGAAAATATTGCGGGATAAAATAGTGTCTTTTCTCGATGAAAATAACTCAATACTAAACTCCCAGCATGGATTTCGAAATAAGAGATCCTGCTTAACAAACCTACTGGATTTTTTTAATGTCATTTATTCAAACTGGGACGCTAAAATTCCCTCGGATGTAATATACCTTGATTTTCAGAAAGCCTTCGATACAGTTCCCCATAAGCGACTGTTGACCAAGCTAAGGGCACATGGCTTAGGAGAGCAATTATGTTCATGGATTGGCGATTGGCTTTCAAATCGTAAACAAGGGGTAGTAATAAATGGCGAGGCATCTGATTGGTTAGATGTTACTAGTGGGGTGCCTCAGGACTCAGTCTTGGGTCCTACTCTTTTTCTGATATATATCAACGATCTGGACTGCGGACTTGTATCTTAAATATCGAAATTTGCAGATGACACCAAATTAGGCGGTAAAGCATATACTAGAGAAAACTGCGAACTCATACAAAGTGATCTCGACAAACTATCAGATTGGAGTGATAAATGGCTATTAAATTTAATTCCGATAAATGTAAAGTAATGCATATAGGCAACGATAACCTCAAATATAACTATCAAATGCAAAATAAATCGTTAACTGAACTACAGCAGGAAAAGGATTTAGGTGTCATCATCAGTAAAGATCTGAAAACCAGTCCGCATTGCCTAGCTGCCAGTAAAAAAGGCAAATATGATGTTGGGCTTTATTAAACGTAGCTTTGAACATAAAACTCCGAAAGTAATGACACAATTATACACGTCCTTGGTTAGGCCGCACTTGGAATATGCCGTTCAATTCTGGTCGCCCTGTTTCGTAAAGATCAAGCCAAATTGGAATCAGTGCAAAGAAGAGCAACCAAACAAATTCCATCTCTGCGAAATTCATCTTATGAAGAGAGACTGCGGAAACTTAATATGTTTTCCTTAAAGGATCGTAGAATCCGTGGGGACTTGATAGAAACCTTTAAGATCCTAAAAGGATTTGATGTCATTAATCAAGAGAACCTATTCGAGCTTTCAACTCAAATGACAACAAGAAATAATGGTTTAAAACTAAACGGTCAACGTTGCATCACCGATCTCCGTAAAAATTATTTCAATGTTAGAGTCGTTGATCGATGGAACAAGTTACCAGCAAATGTTGTCGGAGCCAGCACAATAACTACATTTAAAAACAGGCTTGACGCGCACTGTAAAGTAAATGGGTATTCATAGTGCGAATTCGTATCTAGTCCCCCGGATCGATTAGTTGTAGTGGTAGTGGTAGTTGTAGTTAGTATATTTCATATCCTATCATTCTGCACTACGAAACTTCCATGCTCCTATCCTCTTTAGGGACATGGTATCATTTTCTAACTGTTTTCTTACAAGTAGTTGATAGTTAGTAGTATGTAGTGCAGCAGATACCCTCGTCATGGACCAATAGGTCTCCTGGTGTCTGTTATTCCTATGTAATCCTATGCAAACCTCCTCTTCCTCCTCCTCCTCCTCCTCCTCCTCCTCCTCCTCCTTTCCTTTTCTTCCCTCATTTCAAAGTTTCAATTTGTCGCAACACTCTTCTTTTACTCCCTTCCTTTTTTATATCCCTCGAACAAAACCTATTTTTTCCCTCATTCGTATCGTTCTCATTAACCATTTTTTCTTCTAATTTCACAAGTATTTTAATTAAGTTTTTTTTTTTATTTCTCTCTGATTTTCTGTTTACTTTTTGTTTTGCTTCGCTCCTTCAGAACATTTTTTATTTTCCCCTCACTCGTATCGTCTCTCATTAACCATCTATTTTTCCCTATCCTTTACTTTACTCTATTTACTACTCTATACTACTTTAATACTACTCTATTTACTTTTTTTACTACTTTTACTCTACTTTACTTCACTTTAACCTTTACTTTTTTTCCCTCGTTTCAACGTTTCAATTGGACGCAACATTTCTTTTCCACCCTTTCCAATTTTTTTATTTGCTCCTTCCTTCAAAAATTTGTTTCAGACCTCATTCGTATCGTCACTAATTAATCAATATTTTTTCCCTTCGTGTTTTCATTAGCGTATTTTTTTTATTTGAATCTCCTTTTTTTATTTTTTGCTCCTCTCCTTCAGAACCTTTTTTTTTTTTTTTTTATATACCTCACTCGTATCGTCTCTCATTAACCTTTTTTTTTTTTCTAATTTCACTCGTGTTTTTTTCATTAGTATATTTTTTTATTTCACTCTCCTTTTTTTTTTTTTGCTCCTCTCCTTCAGAACTTTTATTTTTATTTTTTTTATACCTCACTCGTATCGTCTCTCATTAACCATTCATGTTTCTCTTTCCTTCATAACCTTTCCTTTAAATTATCCCTCATTTCAACGTTTC